>JAJONZ010045690.1:0-14271 GCA_029582445.1 Solanum paucissectum
ACCACCAACAAGCAAGACCCAACAACTAATCTAACCCATATTCACAAAATCACACCCCAAGAATTGGGGTTTTAGCTAGACATGCTAAAGAGATACAAATTTATACCAAAATGAGTTTGCATTCAAATGGGTATGAAGATTTAAGTCTCAAAACAAGTCAAGAGTGAAGAATCCAAAAGACCCAAGCCCAAATTCTTGGAGATGAAACCCTTTGAATCTTCAAGTTCTTCAAAACCCTCTCCAAACTTAGAACTCAAAAATAAAAGCTAAAAATTCAATATTAAAAATCTGATACTAAGTTACAACTCTCAACGAGTACTTATAGTTTTCAAAAATTTGTGCTGCAGCGGATCACTCGATGACTTTAGTCAAAATCACCGATCAACTCGGCGATTCATCCATTGGTGTAGTTAATCGTCGTCTTACGTTAGCCTTTAGCATCGTCGTGTTTTGGATCATTGAGCGACATAGTACTGCTTCGCGGAACTTCTCGGCAACAAGCCGACTGCTCCTTTTCACGGCCGATTTGATCATTTCCTTCAGGGCTCAGCATACTGGAGCTAAAGGCGAGACTAAGATCTTTTGGTGAGTCACCGAATGGGTTTGGCGATCCACAAATATTCATTTCTTTATTCTGTTCAACTGCCTTTGGTTCTTTTTGCTAAGTAGTGTCCATGCTTTCTCTCAAACTACAAATACCTGAAACCTAAGGGTTTTCATCAGATATTCAGAAAAAATATCCAATATGACCACTTAGGTCTACATTGCCACGATATTGTTCTATGGAAGCAGACGGTTTATATATATATATATATATATATATATATATATAAATACATATATACATATATTATTCTTTTCAGAATTCTGTTTACATGAATGAACACGAAATTGCACAAATTTCCTTTAAAATAGTTTGACCTTTAATTTTTTGCTTTTAACAACGTAAGTTATGCCTAATAAAACATAAGTTTCAAAAAGTAAATTATGTAGGGAATAACATGATATTATTTATTCTATGAAAAAAATAAGTATTCATCACAATTTTTTTAAAATAAGTTAGAAAAACAAAAATTAAACACTTGAAATAAAAAAAAATTAAAAATAAACGCCAATTCGTTGAAGAGACAATTCAATAAAAAATTTAATTAGGAAAATGCATTATCATTGCAGAGGGAGTTCAAACACCCCTGTCACGCCCCGAGGCTACCCCTTGACGTAACACGGGGCCTAGGATCACGAGTGATCCCAAGCCATCCCTGAATCTGGCATATCTTGAACATACTGAAAATAGCTAAGTAAAATATATACTATGCGGAAACTAAAGCAGAGGATATCTTAAAATGGGGAAAACCCCAAATGGTTTGAATATAAGTGAAATAAACTAAGAGTTTAGTGATAACTGAAACAACCACTTAACAACTCAAGTTGAATCTACTACTATGTCTTAAATGCCTCTAACTGAGTCGAGTTGCTCTCAGACAGGCCCCCAGCTAACTCTAACAAAATTTAAACTAAAAATAATGACTAAAATGAAATCATGTCTATTGTCCTCGAAATATGATGCCTCACCACTGAAGCTGCTGAATGTTGAGTACCTGAACCTACATCATGAAAGGATGTAGAGCAGAGTATGCGTCAGTACTTGGAATGTACTGAGCATGCAGGATATAAATACTAAGCTGAACAAACCTATATGAGCTGAACAAAGCATAACTGAGCAATGACATAATCAGAACAAGAATATAAATAATGAAACATAACTGAAAAGCTAAGCTGAATGCAATGACCAGGTACTAATCATGAAGATAACATGATGAACTGTATACTGATATAAATGTTGAAAACCTGATCAAATGCACTAAGAGTCTAACTGTGGGAGCTACTACTAACTGACATAAACCACGTGAGCTAAACATGGAGTCCGATATATATGTCCTATGGAGAGGACCCAATATACCTTTCCTGGGGTATAGAGGCATGATTGTGGTGTGATCACTAATACTGATGCCCAACAGATGGGACTTATAATCCTATGCGGGCACGTAATTCTGGGACTATGAGGGTACATTGAACCCTTCTCCAACTCGGTGCTAAGTCTACTCCGACATGAATACATATGAAGTTAAAATGCACTAAATACTGAATAGCTCAAAATACTGACATGCTAACTAAGAATGCAGCATTTATATACTAAAAATGTGACATTCGAAATCTGGAGAATGATTTTCTGCTTAACTCACCTAGCAAGTATAATTCATGAACTAAGAGAATTTACACAAACTAGGGATCTGAGTTTAATACAATGAATTATGCAACGTTTTCAAGAAAACATGTTATTTAGACTAGGGACTCTATAGCAGCTGAAATCACAATAAATTCCCAAGATTTTACAAACTTTAGGGCTAAACATGCAATGTAGAATCAAGTAACTAACTGAATTATAGGGACCTAGTGGACGAAAGGAATGCACTAGTGAAATCCCTTATACCTGGTGACGAAATCTACAGAGAAATCCTTTGGATTTCGAGGCTGAAACCTAAAGAACACAACTGCTTCTTCTTGAAAGAATTTGGCGCCTCTTTATCTTCTTTTCGTTCTAATTTGGATGATATTTGGAGAATGAGAATTTTGGGTATTTCTGACTATGTTATTCTGCTTAGACTGAGTAAAATGACGTAGTTTAAGTGCCCCAATGCATAGAAAAAAGACCAAAATGACCCTGACTTAAAAGCTGACGAAGGCCACCCACGGTGGGAATGACGAACTTTCGTTTGGACTACCAATCGTCGTCTGGGGTCGTCGTTCATTCTTTGCCCGACTGGGCTTCACTAAAACTAGCATAACTTTTTATTCCGAGTTTGGATTTTAGCAAACTCAGTGGCGTTGGAAAGAGGATTCAATTATATTTAATTTAATAGGTCATGGGCCACCTAATTCATTTTGTGCTAAAAGATATGATCGTTTGAAGTTCACCCAAGGGACATATTCCTCTATATAGTTTCTAACCCTCACCTAAGGTCAGACCTACGGTCTTTAGGTCCAACCACTGACCGTACTGGTCGATCGTGGGTGGGATCAGAGACCATCAAACTTTGGACCCCAATGATGGAATTAACCTACAATATGTGGGTCAATCAACGGACCGTGGTTCACGGCCATAGGTGTAACCTTTTGATCTTGAATTTTCCCTAAATTTGGGACTGAACCACGAGACCCCACCTACGGTTCGTGGTCTGACACATGGTCTGTCGAGGCCTTTCGTTGGTTGTGACACCAGATCTTGAAAAGCTGTATTTTTTCATCTTCTCAAATCAGAGGTGTTATAATATCTCCCCATTAGGAACATTCGTCCTTGAATGAATTCTAAATAACCTGGTATGGAGGGAAGGGCTATAACCCCTATTACTGGATACTAGAAACTGATATCTAGCTTAACTCAATTCCATGAACATGCAAATGTTCTGAAATGCAAGGATAATTGAGGGAGCAAGATACTGAGACTGAATTACACAAGAGTAAACTGAGAGACTGGAGAGGAACTATTACCTCAAGATGAAACGGAATCAGCAGGAAAAATGTGAGGATACTTGGTCATCATGGTTGCTTTCGCTTCCCACGTAGCTCCCTCTACGGACTGACTCCTCCACAAAACCTTCATAGAAGCGACTTCCTTATTACTCAACCTACAAACCTAACAATCAAGAATCTCAACTGGCACCTCTTCATAAGTGAGACTATCCTTCAGAGCCACACTCTCTAATGGTACTATCGATGCCGTATCACCCACACAATTCTTCAACAAGGAAATGTGAAAGGCTGGATGAACCGCTACTAGTTCTGCTTGCAACTCTAACTCATAAGCCACATGACCAATCGTTTTCAGGATTCTATAAGGACCTACTAATCTGGGACTGAGCTTCCCTTTCTTGCCAAATCTCATAACCCCCTTCATAGGTGACACCTTCAGGAAAACTCAATCATCGATTTCGAACTCTATGTCCCTTCTCCTAACATCTCCATAGGACTTCTTATGACTCTAGGTTGTCTTTACTCTATATTTGATGAGTATAACTTTCTCCATAGCCTCATGAACTAAATCTTTCCCAATCAAGGTCGTTTCACCTACTTCAAACCAACCTATTAGGATCTGCATCTACGCCCATATAGTGCCTCATACAGGGCCATCTGAATTATGGAATGGAAGTAGTAGGTGTCACCTTTTTATCCTGAATTTTCCCCAAGTATGGGACTGAACCACTGGACCCCACCTACAGTCCGTGTTCTTACACTCGGTCCGTCGGTGGCTTCCTTCGGTTCTGACACCAAATCTTGGAAAGCTGTATTTTCCATCTTCTCAAATTAGAGGTGTTACATGCATACTCAGTACATTACAAGTACTGACGCATACGCTGCACTACATCCTTTCATAATGTAGGTTTAGATACTCAGCATCCAGATCACGCTTAGATCGATTCTCGGTCCGCATTCAGCAGCTTCAGTGGTGAGTCCTCATATTCCGAGGACAATAGACATGCTTTCATTTGTCTTTGTTTTTCAGTTTTCAGTTTTGTTAGAGTTTGTTGGGAGGGCATGTCCTAGAAACTCAATTCAGTTAGAGGCTTTTCATACAAGGAGTAGATTCAGCTTGAGTTTTTAAGTGATTGTTTCAGTTACCACTAAACTCTTAGTATGTTTACATATTCAGACTAGTTGGGGGTTTCCCCATTTTCAGATATCCACTATTTTTAGCTTCCACATAGTTCTTGCTTTACTTAGTTATTTTAAGTATATTTATGATATGCCAGACGATAGCTTGGGGTCACTTGTGATCCTAGGTCCCGTATTACGTCAAGGGGGTAGTCTCGGGGCATGAAAAACTTGGTTTCAGAGCATTAGGTTCAAGATTCCTAGGATGTCTGAAAGCCGCACCAAGTAGAGTCTCTTTCATGGGTGTGAAGCGCGCCACATCTATTAGTGGGAGGTTACAAATTGTTTTAAAGAAAAAAACCACTTTATTTGATATTCTTATCGTGCGTGAGGTATGATCCAACTTCTCCTTTCTAATCCATAGTTATGCATTTTAGATCATGCCTCCTCGTAGAGCTAACGCAGACAATGCTAATGTACGCAATGCTAAAGTTGTTCCTCCAGTACCGAACCATGAGGTTACGAATGTAGAATTTTGAAATGCAATCCAGCTCTTGGCTTAGAGTGTAGCCAATCAGAACAATCAGTAGGCTCCAACTCCATCAAACACTAATGGTGGCTAAGCTCCATCTAGGGTTCGAGACTTTGTTCTAATGAATTCGCCTGAGTTTCTAGGGTCGAAGGTTGGTGAGGATCCACATAACTTCATTGATGAGGTTAAGAAGATTCTTGGAGTAATGCAAGTGGGTGGTAGTGAGAGTGTTGAGTTAGCATCCTATCGACTCAAGGATGTAGCTCACATTTGGTTCACATAGTGGAAGGAAAAAATAGGTGAGAATGCATCTCCAATGACATGGGACTGAATTTACTGGAGCTTTTCTGTAAAGGTTCTTCCTAAGGGAGTTGAGAGAAGCTAAGGCACAAGAGTTTATGAACTTGAAGTAGGGTTCAATGTCGGTCCAACAGTACAGGTTGAAGTTCACCTAGCTCTCCAGGTATGCTCAACACATTATTGCCGATCTAAGGGCACAAATGAGTAAGTTCTTGTTTGGGGTATCCGATCTGGTGAAGACCGAGTGCAGGAATGCTATGCTTCTAGGGGATATGGATATCTCCAGACTAATGAATCATTCTCAACAGGTTGAGGGAGACAAGCTTAGGGAAATGACTATGGATAACAAAAAAGCCAGAACATGAAATTATGAATACTCACAACCAAAGTCAGGCAGTAGGAATCACTCACAGTTTCAGCAAAAGACTATAGTCCCAGCACTTTCATCAACTAGTGCTACATCCCCCAGGTTTCAAAAGGATCAGAAAGGAAGAGCATCAGGCTCTAAGTCTCAGGGAGTACTTCAAGTAACAGGACTTTCCCAACTTGTCCAAAATGTTGTAAGAACTATCTGAGCGAGTGTTTTGCATGTAGGGAAGGGTGCTTTGGGTGTGGTCAGTTTGGCCATAGGTTGAAGGATTTACCTTCTGCCAGGCAGGGGCAAGGAGGTAACAACAATAAGGCTCAGTCTACAGCTCCAGCAGCACCAGCAGGTCACCCAACTGAGAAGCGTGCTTCGTCAATAAGTTGTATGCTCTCCAGGCTCGCCAAGACCAGGAAGATTCTCCTGATGTGGTCACTAGTACATTACGAGTATTTCATTTAGATGTTTATGCGTTGTAAGATCCAGGGGCTACACTTTATTTTGGAACTTCCTATATAGCAGTAAACTTCGGTGTCAGTCCACAAACTATCTCAGAACCCTTCTCAGTCTCTACCCTAGTTGGTGACCCAGTTATAGCTTGATGGGTATACATAAATTGCCCTGTCACAGTCTCTCAGAAAGTTACATCAGCAAAACTTGTAGAGTTAGAAATGGTAGATTTTGATATCATTCTAGGCATGGAATGATTACATTCTTGTTATGCCTCAGTCGATTGTAGAACTAGGATCGTTAGGTTTCAGTTTCCAAACGAGCCTGTCATAGAATGCAATGGTAGTAGCTCAGTGCCTATAGGTCGATTTATCTCTTACCTTAAGGCCAGGAAGATAATCTCTAAAGGGTATATCTATTATCTTGTTTGGGTTAAGTATTCAAACTCTGAAACCCCAACCCTTGAGTCAGTCCCAGTAGTAAATGAGTTTCCATAAGTGTTCCCAGAAGATCTTCCCGGAGTTCCTCCCAAAAGGGAAATTGACTTCATAATTTATCTCCTTCTAGATACCCAGCCTATTTCGCTTTCTCCTTATAGAATGGCTCCAGCCAAAGTTAAAGAATTGAAAGACCTTCTAGATAAGGGCTTCATCAGACCTAGTATCTCTCTATGGGGTGCTCCAGTGTTGTTCGTGAAAAAGAAAGATGGTTCTCTCAGAATGTGCATTGACTATCGGAAGTTGAACAAAGTCACAATCAAGAACAAATATCCTATCCCTAGGATTGATGACTTGTTCAACCAGCTTCAGGGTGCTAGTTGTTTTTTAAGATAGACCTCTGATCCGACTATCATCAGCTCAGAGTCACAGATGGTGAAATCCCAAAATCTTCCTTCAGGACTTAGTATGGTCATTATGAATTTGTAATTATGTCTTTTTGACTAACAAATTCTCCTGCAGCTTTCATGGACTTAATGAAAATGGTGTTCAAATAGTATTTGGACTTATTCGTAATCATCTTTATTGATGATATCCTTATTTATTCTCGGAATGAGGAGGAGCATGTGACTCATTTGAGAGTTGTCATATAGACTCTCAAAGATTTCCAGTTATTTTCTATGTTCAGCAAATGTGAATTTTAGTTACATTCGGTTGCTTTCCTTGTTCATGTGGTATCTAGCGAAGGGATCCGAGTGGATTCTCAGAAAATTGAGGGTGTGAAACACTGCCCAGACCTACCTCTCCAACAAATATTAGAAGTTTCTTAGGTTTGGCAAGTTATTACAGGAGATTTTTTGAAGGATTTTCATCCATAGCTTCCCCATTGGCCAAGTTGACTCAGAAGATAGTCGAATTCCAGTGGTCAGATGAATGTGAGAAAAGTTTCTCAGAACTGAAGACTACGTTGACTACAACTCATGTTTTGAATCTACCAGATGGTTTAGACGGTTATGTGATTTATTGTGATGTATCTAGGGTTGGCCTAGGTTGTGTGTTGATGCAGCGAGGTAAGATAATAGCTTATTCTTCTATACATCTTAAGGTCCATGCTAATAACTACCCAATTCAAGACTTCGAGCTTGCAGCCGTAGTATTTTCCCTAAAGATTTGGAGACACTATTTGTATGGTGTTCATATTGATGTGTTCACAGATCATAAGAGCCTCCAGTATGTGTTCACCTAGAAAGAGTTAAATCTTCATCAGAGGATATGGATTGAATTCCTCAAAGACTATGACATGAATGTGCTTTACTATCCTGGTAAGGCCAATGTAGTTGTTGACGCTCTGAGTAGACTGTTGATGGGTAGTGTAGCACATGTTGAGGAAGAAAAGAAAGAGTTAGCCAAAGATGTTCACCGACTTGCTCGCTTAGGAGTTTTCCTTACATACACATCAGATGGTGGTGTGATAGTTTAGAATGGATCAGAATCTTCATTGGTAGCTGAGGTTAAGGAAAAATAGGATAGTGATCATATATTGCTTTAGTTGAAAGGTGCAGTTCATCAGTAGAAAGTTGAGGTTTTCTTCCAAGGGGAGATTGTGTGCTTCATTAATATGGTCACTTATGTGTTCCTAATGCTGGTGAGTTGAGGCAGCAGATCCTTACAGAAACTCATATCTCCAGGTATTCCATTTATCCAGGTGCCACTAATATGTACCGTGATCTACGAGAAGTCTTTTTGTGGAACGACATGAAGAGGGACATAGCATACTTTGTCGCTAAGTGTCCTAATTGTCAACAGGTTAAGGTAGAACATCAAAAATCACAAGGTATGACTCAAAAGATTAACATTCCTACATGAAAGTGGGAAGTGATAAACATAGACTTCATTACGGGCTTACGTCGTACTCGCAGACAGCATGGCTCCATTTGGGTGATAGTGGACAGAGTTATTAAGTTCGCTCACTTCTTGGTTGTCAAGACTACAAATTAAGTGGAGAACTACGCCAAACTCTGCATCAATGAGATAGTCAGGTTACATGGGGTTCCTTTGTCTATCATCTCATATAGAGGTCCTCAGTTTACCTCTCATTTCTGGAAATCATTTCAGAAAGGTCTTGGTACTCAGGTAAATCTCCATACGGAATTTCATCCACAGACGGATGGTTAGGCAGAGCGTACCATTCAAACCTTAGAAGATATGTTGAGAGCTTGCGTAATCGATTTCAAGGGTAGTTGGGATGATCACCTATCTCTCATAGAGTTCACCTATAATAATAGCTTTCATTCTGATATTCAAATGGCCCCGTATGAGGCACTATTTGTGCGTAGATGCAGGTCCCCGATTGGTTGGTTTAAAGTAGGTGAAGCAGCCTTGATTGGGCTAGATTCATTTTATGAGGCTATGGAGAAATTTCAACTTATCAGAGATAGACTAAAGACAACTCAGAGTCGTCAGAAGTCCTATGCTGATGTAAGGAGAAGGGACTTAGAGTTCGAAATCAATGATTGGATTTTCCTAAAGGTGTCACCTATGAAGGGGGTGATACGGTTTGGAAAGAAAGGGAAGCTTAGTCCTAGATATGTAGGTCCTTACAGAATCTTGAAAAAGGTTTGTAGTGTGGCTTATGAGTTAGAATTGCCAGTAGAACTAGCAGCGGTTCATCCAAACTTTTACATTTTCTTGGTGAATAAGTGTGTGGGTGATCCGGTATCGATAGTGTCATTAGAGAGTGTGGTTGTCAAGGATAGTTTCACTTATGAAGAGGTACCAGTTGAGACTCTTGGACGTCATGTTAGTAGGCTGAGAAATAGGGAAGTCGCTTCAGTAAAGGTTTTGTGGAGGAGTCAGTCTGTAGAAGGAGCTACTTGGGAAGCAGAAGCAGCCATGATGGCCAAGTATCCTCACCTCATTCCTTCCGATTGCGTTTCATCTTGAGTTAATAGTTCCTCTCCAGTCTCGCAGTTTACTCTTGAGTAATTCAGTCTCAGTATCTTCTTCCCTCAGTTATCAGTACATTTCAACACATTTGCATGTTCGTGGAACTCACTTCAGTTAGATATCATTTTCTGGTACCTAGTAATAAGGATTATAGCCCTTCCCTCCATACTCAACTTTTTGAGACTTCATTCGAGGAAAATGTTCTCAAATGGGAGATATTGTAACACCTCGAATTCAAGAAAATGGAAAAATAAAACTTTCCAGGAACTGGTGTCAGAACCAACGGAAGCCACCGACGGACCATGTGTCAGACCACAGACCGTAGGTGGGGTGTCGTGGTTCAGTCCCAGACTTAGGGAAAATTCAGGATCAAAAGGTGACACCTACGGCCATGAACCACCGTTTGTTGATTGACCCATGGACCATAGGTTGGTTCCGTCGTTAGGGTAAAAAATTTTATGGTCTCTGATTCAACCTATGGTCGACCAGTATGGTCAGTGGTTGGACCTACGGACCGTACGTCTTACCGTAGGTGAACGTCAGCAGCTAGTTAGAGGAAAATGGTTGTTGGGTCAACTTCTAACGGTCATATCTTTGAGCACAAAATGAATTAGGTGACACATGACCTATCAAATGAAAGATAATTGAATCCTCTTTCCAACACCAACGAGTTAGCTAAGATCCAAGCTCGGAGTAAAAAGTTATGCTCATTTTAGTGAAGATCTGTCGGGCAGAGCATGAACTACGACCCCAAACGATGGCCTGCCAGTCCTGTCGTAGATGACACTCGTCAGTTTTAAGTCAGGGTTATTTTGGTCCTTTCCCCTATGCGTTAGGCACTTAAACTACATCGTTTGATGCCTAAACTACATCATTTTACTCAGTCTAAGCCTAATAACCTAGTCAGACATACCCAGAACCCTCATTCTCCAAAAGTCATCCAAATTAGGATGAAAAGAAGAGAAAGAGGTGCTAGTTTCTTTCAAGAACAAACAACAGTGTTCTTCAAGTTTCAGCCCCAAAATCCAAAGGATTTCTCCGTAAATTTCGTCACCAGGTATGTGGGGTTTCACTAGTGGGTTCTTTTCATCCACTAGGTTCCTAGAATTCTGTCAGTTCCTTGATTCTACATAGCTTGTTTAGACCTAGGGTTTTTAAAATCTTGGGGATTTTTGTGATTTAACTGTTGTAGTATCCATAATCTAATTATTATGTTTTCTTTGAAACTTTTAATAATTACTCGTATAAAACTCAGAACCCTAGTTTGTGTAAATTCTATTAGTTCATGAATTGTAATTTTGTTTCAACAAAAATACTTGCATGATCATACACAACAGATAATTGGATCTCATAGGCCCAAGGCACACAAATAATAGTCCAAAAATAAATTAAGTTTCGAAACAAAATTGATAATTCTCGAATAAATAATGTGTCTATTGTTCTCCACTACTGATAGCTTAATCTTCATCCTCAATGATCTTGGTGGCAAGTCCTTTCAATCCCTCTAGTCGGATCTGAGTAACCAAAGAGTAGAGCTCTTCCTTTTCATCTTCGTCATCATTCCTCTTGCGAGCAATACAAACTCTGACTCTCCTTGGGACACTTCGGATTCCTCTACTCCAGATGTGCTTGTTCAACTTCACGTCCACTTTGACATCCTTTGTGCCCATAGCTTTCACTGCAAACTTTCGGATCTCCTTGATGGTTGTGGGGGGCTTTTTCTTGAATGTGCAGCCATGCAAGCGCTTGTGGAGGTTGATGGTGTACTCCTTGGTAACCACTTCTTCTTTTCTTTCTTAGGTTTTGTCCGACATTTTCAACCCCTTTAAGTCTAAACTCACACTTCCTAGGGTTTAAAAGGAGACAGCGAGAGCTTCATGAATTATACTTGCTAGGTCAGTTAAACAGAAAATCATTCTCCAGATTTCGAATGTTACATTCTCAGATTATAAATGTTGCATTCTCAGTTAGCATGTTAGTATTTTGAGCTATTCAATATTTAGTGCATTTTAGCTTAATATGTATTCAGTTGGGAGTATACTTAGCACCGAGTTGGACTAGGATTCTGCGTACCCTCATAGTCTTAGAACTACGTGCCCACATAGGATTATTAGTCCCCTCTGTTGGGCATCTGTATTAGTTATCACGCCACAGTCATGCCTTTATACCCGTAGTAAGGTATAATGGGTCCTCTCAGTGGGGGATATACATCAGACTCCACATTTAGCACACGTGGTTTATGCCTGTTAATAGTAGCTCCCACAGTCACACTCTAAGTGCATTTGACTGGGTTTTCAGCATTTATATCAGTATACAATTCAAAATCTTATATTCATGATTAGTACTTGGTCTTGACCAGGTCATTGCATTCAGCTTAGCAAGTATAAATAAGCATAAAGTTTGTATGAGGGTATGTTAGCATATAACACCTTAATAAATTATAATAGAATACTTATGAAAACAAAGAAATATATAACTATAGGTTCAGTTCATTGTCTAAATTAATGATTAACATATCCAATTAGCATTTAGTCTCATTTGATTTATGTTATTGTTGATTAAAAGATCTATCAAAAATATTTGAGATATTACGTACATTTTTTAGATATTTAAATGTATTTTATCGAATTACACTATATATGTTGTTATTATATTATTATTACTTAATATTGTAATAAATTAAGTGAAAAATATCAAACACTTTACATACATCCGAATATTGCATATACTACCAGTAAAGAAGAAGAAGAAAATAAGAGACCCACCCCCCCCGATATTTTAGGTCATTCCTATATTTCAACTGCAAAATTTGTGGGGGCAACAGTTAGAACATGTTTCAAATAAAAATAATTTATAAAATTTATCTTTCACTTGTTAATATTCTTGTAAAATAATTATAAATATATATTATTACTATTTATATGATCACATTAACTTAATGTTTTAATAAATCAAATTTTCGCATGAAATGTAAAGACAAATTGCAAAAAATAATACGTAAAGGCAAATAACAAAATATTATTTACTGACTTTAATTCAACTTAAATTATTAATGGATAAATTAATCAAATTATAAATAATATAAATATAATGATTAATAATTGAGAGTATTTAATACAAATATAAGTACAATTTATCTTTTTTAGTTATTTTTTTACAATCAGTTTTAAATTTATTCATTTTATTATAAAGATTAATTTATTTTTAAATAGTAATTATTATATTTTTATGGTGATGACATGTGATACTTTTTACTTTTATTATTATATATAAATACAAGGTTATTTAAATTAACTACAAATAATTGAAATTATTAGTTAAATTAACTACAAATAAATAATTAATTATGACACAATTGAAGAAGATGATAATTTAAACGAATTATACAATGAGTTTTAAGTAAATGTCGAGGCAAAAAAGACGTGATAAAACATGTAAAGGTTTTTGATAAACAAATTCTCCCACAATTTTGATTTAACACATTAACTTATAAGAAAACTATTTTTTCTGGTATGTTTTCACACATGACTGTAAAATTCGAGTGATAAACTATTAGATAATTCTTGCCATTTTTTAGTCTATTAATTCTTTTTATATCAAAGTATTGATTTAGTAATATTCAAATGAAAAAACTTCAACTCATCTTCATAAAATCCTCAACAGGTTGTGCAACTCTTCAATCTGTAAAAATAATCACACTACTTTAAGTCGTCATCTCATCGTACATATCTTTATTTTTTTTAAAATAAAGATAACCATCAACAAATATGAAATAAATTAAGAAATAAAACTTGCTGAACATTTTCAACGAAATAATTCGGAGAATATAAAATTAATTAATTCTCCCACAATTTTGATATAAAATTAATTAATTCTCCCACAATTTTGATTTAACACATTAACTTATAAGAAAACTATTTTTTCTAGTATGTTTTCACACATGGCTGTAAATTTGAGTGATAAACCATTAGATAACTCTTGAAATTTTTTAGTCTATTAATTCTTTTTACATCAAAGTATTGATTTAATAATATTCAAATGAAAAAACTTCAACTGATCATCTTCATAAAATCCTCAACAGGCTGTGCAACTCTTCAATCTGTAATCACACTACTTTAAGTCGTCATCTCATCGTGCATCTCTTTATTTCCTTTTATATACAACAATCCGTGAAAAAAATTGAAATCAGTTTTAAATTGGCACGTGTCATCTACTTAGTTAATCACTATTTTTACATTTAAAATAATACACAATCAATAAAATAAATTCAATTCATTTTTACATATACACGTATCAATTTTTAAAAATAATTATACACGTATCAGCGCCTCAAGTACCAAATAGCAATATATGTCACCATCTGAATTAACCTGTAATTATATAATAAAAATAAATCAAAAGCAATTTTAATTAAGAGCAGTTTTTAGTAAAGAGGTTCCATAACTCCCCAACTATCTTATCCACAATTCATAAACTTACGGATAAACTGCTTCTCAACTCACTTACAATGTACATAAATAAAGATACCATTTGTGTCAAACTAAACATGTTTCTGTCGAGTTTCACAATACAAAATATCTTACATATATACA
>JAJONZ010045691.1:0-12876 GCA_029582445.1 Solanum paucissectum
TAAGTTTATTAAAGAGAAGAAAATTTACGAGAAATCAAAATAAAATAAACATAAGAATTAGTCAAATAAATTCATAAATAAAAATTATATTTATATAGTATAATTTTTTAATAGAAAAATATGTATAATTATCATAAAAATAAGGAGTTATTAAAAAAATGTAAATATACATAAACGTGAAAAATGATATATAAAAAGGATTTAAAGGGACATATTTGTCATTTACCTATTTTATCTCGGGATAAGTTATCCCGGGATTACTATACCACCCATGGGGAGGGATAACTTATCCTGGTACTAATTATTAATCCCGGGATAAGTTATCCCGGACTTGCCAACCAAACAACATAATTTTTTTTTATCCCATCACTATTTCCTTATCCCATCACTATTATTTCTAATCCCTCACACCAAACGAGCCCTTAATTTATTACTTTGAAAAATGTAGAACTTCTTGAAAATCTTAAGTTTTTAATTCATCCACTTCATAATTAATAGGGGTAAAATGGTAAACTCACTATATCAATTATTATTTTCTTAATAAGTGTGTCAATTTAAAAGTGGACAAGTAATTAAGGACAAAGGGAGTATTTTAAAAGTTTAAGACAAAATTATTACTTTTTATTTAATTAATAAAATAAATATTTAATAAAGATAAATTATATCTTACAACATAAATGAGGATAAAGTAACTAAAATACCTAATGGATAAATTGAGACAAGAGAAAGTAATATACTTCGTCCGTTCACTTTTACTTGTTACAGTTTGACTTGGCACACCCATTAAGAAAATAATTAATGACATAGGTATTTTACTAAACTATCCCCTATTAAATGATGTCTTAGAAAATGATTTGGAAAATAAGTATTTAATGTTGAGGGTAAAATATGAAAAAAATATATTGTTTTTTCTTAATATATCAAAAGTGACAAGTAAAAATGAAAATTTATTTTAGGAATAAGTGATAAGTAAAAGTGAACAGATAGAGTATTGGATAATTGAGACAGAAAAAGTGATCCATTGGATAAAAAAGAGTGAATCTTCTCCTCTCCCATGAGTTTTTTCTTTGTTAGTACAAAACTACAAATTAAAATTTGGGGGAGGGGAAATAAGGAGGAAACTATGAGATAGAGAATTGAATCCTCATCAATCACACGAAAGTATATATGATAAATTTAAATTACAAAGACTCACTATATTATTACTCCCTTCATCAAAATAAATAGTGTTTTTATTTATTTATTTTGTTTTAAAATAAGTGGTGTTTTTCATAATTAAGAAAACATCAATGTTGTTATTTCAATCTTATCCTTATTAAACTACATTTTTTTCAAGGTAAATTTTAATACTCCATTTGTTTAAAAAAGAATGACCTAGTTTCTTTTTAGTCTGTTTCAAAAAGAATGACCCATTTCCTTTTTTGACAACACTTTAACTTCAACTTTCTATGTGACATGTTTATAATCACAAGATTAAAAGACATTTTGATACATTTGACATAACTTTAATTTAGAACCACGCGATTAAAAAATCTTCTTTCTTTTTTTAAACTCCGTTCCAAGTTAAACTAGACTATTTTTTTTTTGAAACAGAGGGAGTAATAAATTAGTAAAAATATGTGTTTTACTTTATAGGAACGAGTAGTTTTTCTCAATTAATAATTGTATCACAAGCTAAAAATGTCACTTATTTTGAAACGAAGGAGCTAGTATGTTCTAGTATTTGTTTTTGTAGCAATTAATGTTATAGTTGCGGAATTCTATAAGCTGTAAGCGAATCAAGTGCAAGTGTGTATATATATATGTGAATGTAGATAGTGCTATAGTAGCACACATAATATATAAATTAGGCCAATCAAAGAAAGGCACATCAAATTAAAGAGAGTTCAATGGCAGTGGTAATTGGTGCAGTTTTGCCTGTGATTGTCAAGCTCTTCTTACTGCTTTTATGCCTCAATTTTAACTCTTCTCTCACTCAAGGTACTAATATTTGCTTTTCATCGAAATAGTTTCTTGGTAGTCCAGTTGAAAACAGAAAAAAATGAAGAGAAGAAAGAATGGGGAGTTTTCTTTCTGATCAACTATTATTCCTTGTTCTTTTGATGGGCTAAAAAGATTTTAAAAAATTATTTTGTGTGTCACGCATCTAACACATGTCGTGTGAGGTTTCTTTTTATTTCACTAGTTAAAGTTAATGGATTCAAATGTTACATTTTTGCATTTTCAAACTTTCGATCTGTCAATTTGTTAAAGAAAAAAAAATAGAGAAAAATATTGAAAATACCCTTGAACTTGGCGTGAATTGTTGGTTTTGTCCCCGAACTACCGACAGCTTTAAAACATCCCTCTACTTGATTAACTGAACTTAAATATACCATCAATTTGCTACATGCCATAACAAGTGATCTCAAACCTTGTAAGAGCATAAAACTATTAACAAAAGCCAAGAGAAGTGTTGAAAAAACATTCTTAAACTTGACGAGAATTTAGGGGTACGTGGCAAGATCAAAATTATATTTAAGTTCAGTTAATCAAGTTGTGTTGTAAGGACTCTCAATAATTCAGGAATAGAACTAATAATTCATGCCAAATTTAGAAGTGTTTTCAATATTTCTCTCGAAAAAAATAATCATACAACTTATTGAGTTATGTAAGGAACAAAGTAATTTTTTTGGAAAAAATAAAATTATCCCCTAATATAAGTTTTAGATTAAATTTCTAACAGTGGGAGTACTGTTTTGTGTAAAACAGCAAGCAAATGGGAATCATGGAAAGATAAATACCCATTCATAAAGCCAGCAAGCTCATTCTCATCATCAAATGCTTGGAGCAGTGGGAGCAGCAAGGGTCATAATTATGACTACATAATAGTGGGAGGAGGCACAGCTGGCTGCCCATTGGCAGCAACTTTGTCACAGAAATTCAATGTGTTGTTACTGGAAAGAGGAGGAGTCCCATTTGCCAATGCAAATGTCTCCTTAATGCAAAATTTTCACATCTCTTTGGCTGACACTTCTCCTGCTTCTTCTTCTCAAATTTTTGCCTCAACTGATGGTGTGTTTAATGCAAGGGCTAGAGTCTTGGGCGGAGGCACTTGCATCAATGCTGGTTTCTATAGTCGCGCTAGCGAAAGGTCCGTAATTCATTCATTATCATGATATCAGAGTTAGATTCATACGAGGTTATTGAGTTTATCCTAAGTCAGTTATGAGATAAATTTTTTATCTCCTTATAATTCTTGGATTGGGTCTTGACTCGATTATTGTCGTTGAAATCACTAGTATAACATTTAATTTTTTAAATAGTTGAAACCACTTGTTTAAGTACATTATATTAATTAATAGTAATAATAATAATAAAAAAGATACATTATATTAATGAAGCATTGATAGTGATTGTTCATTTAGCAGTCTAAACTATTCGTACATAACCTTTCTAAATCAATAGGATTATGTGGAGTCGATTTACAGTTAGATCCCATTAATGATCTTGATATATGCTAGTAACAAAACATTTATGACTTATTTCATTTATCCCCTGAATATGGAGTGGTAGGGCAACGATTGAGACGAGTCAAAATATAATTTACACGTTTCAAGGGCGTTCAACATATTAATACATACGCACACAAAAATCAAATTTACTTATTTATACAATGAAATTTTTCAATGAGGGTAGCTCCGCTACTTCTGTAGGGTACTGTCTTTATTAATAGTTTTGCTAGCTAGGGATCATATCTATCTCCTAATTTGTGGTCCTTGTTGCCTGTCTTTAGATAAGAGACTTGGCAGGGAATATAATAATGGACAAATGATTTAAAGACCAACTAGACATGGTTGGTTGTCAATCCATATATGTACCTATAGATTGAGCCTATTGCATATTCTAAACACCCCAACTACCAGCCTTCTATCTTCATTTATTGTATTTACTATTTGAGGCCAATAAATTTGATTTTCCTATTTATGATGGTCACTTTATAAATCATCCTACTGTTTATCATTCATGAATGGTTGTTGAAACAAACATACTCCCTCCGTCTCAAAATACTTGTCATTTAGAAGTTCAAGTTAATTTAATCCTTATTAGTACTCGTTTGTGAAGACTATAAATACCTCAATTATAACACATAAATATAATAAATGTTTAATAAAGAGATATTATATTTTAAGACATAAATAAGGGTAAAACAGTCAAACACCTTTCCTAATTAATGATTTCTTAAGAAACGTATAAACGAAAAACACCACAAGTATTTTGAGAGAAAGAAAGTATGAAACAGAAATGTCTGTGTATGAGTAATAGTAGTTTTCCTTTTTTCTTTAATTTGTTTTCGGAACCTACTGACCTGATTTTGTCACGTAGGACGAACTTAAAGGGACATGCTCCCTGTCTAGAGTTTTTCCATTCTGAGGGTTCGAACCTGAAATAATGTCTTCACTTATGCTAACATACATGCAAAATTTGTTATTTGATTAATTATAGAAATATGGCATGCATGTACTAGGCACATATACTATATATTTCTGCATTGAGGTGCAAATTGATCAGGTAATTCATTTGATATGATTCTTTGAACTTGTAGCTATATCGAGAAAGCAGGATGGGATTCTAAACTGGTGAATGAATCATTCCCCTGGATTGAGAAGCAAATTGTTCATAAACCAATCTTGGCACCATGGCAAAAAGCAGTAAGCGACGGTCTACTAGAAGTTGGTATATCACCTTATAATGGATTCACTTATGATCATATATATGGAACCAAGTTTGGAGGAACCCTTTTCGATAGATTTGGTCATCGGAAGACTGCAGCTGATCTTCTCACCTCAGCCAACCCTGAGAAGCTTGATGTTTTGGTGCACGCGATGGTTCAAAAGATCGAGTTTGACACATCAGGTATATATTACATGTCAAATAAATGTAGTACTAGAAAAGATCTGTCTTCAATGAGATGATGATAGTATTTTAAAATTGTGTAGGAAAGAAGCCAAGAGCAGTAGGAGTCATTTTCAAAGACGAAAAAGGCAATCAACACAAGGCATTTCTTTCAAAGAGAAAGGGAAGTGAAGTTATAGTGTCATCTGGTGCAATTGGAAGTCCTCAGATTCTGTTGCTCAGTGGAATAGGACCAAAGGTTGAATTGGAAAAATTGAACATCTCAGTGGTGCTTGACAATAAATTCGTCGGGAAAGGCATGTCAGACAACCCCATGAACACCATATTTGTTCCCACAAATAGGCCTGTTCAGCAGTCACTTATCCAGACTGTAGGAATTACCAAGATGGGGGTCTATATTGAAGCTAGCAGTGGATATGGACAAACTGAAGATAGCATTCATTGCCATCATGGTATCGTTTCAGCTGAGGTTAGTCGTATAATTTCAACTTCTTTCAAGCATAGTCGAGATTTTAACAATCAGTTCTTGTCTTGTTGGAAATATCCTCTTTAGTTTACGTACTAAAACCGAGAACTTTCAGTGGCCAGAGCCAGAAAATGGCTTCTGGGACACTTAAACTCCTTGTGATCACTTCATAATGAAAGTCACTAAACCTTCAAGCCTTTTTCTGACATATGTTGCATGTTTGGGCATAACCAGATAGGGCAACTCTCCGCAATTCCTCCAAAGCAGAGAACACTGGAAGCAATTGAAGTCTACAAAAGAAATAAGAAACATGTTCCACAAGAAGCATTCAGGGGAGGTTTCATATTAGAAAAGATCGCGACACCTTTATCAACAGGGCATATTAGCTTGAAGAGCACCGAGATTGATGACAGTCCTTCCGTCACCTTCAACTACTTCAGCCATCCACGCGACCTGAAGAGATGTGTAGATGGCATACGCATCGTGGAGAAGATTGTGAAATCAAAACATTTCACCACTTACGCACAGTGTGACAAGGAGACACTGGACAAGTTGCTAAACATGAGTGTCCAAGCTAACATTAATCTTATACCGAAACACACTAATGATACAGAGTCACTTGAACAGTTCTGCAAAGACACTGTGACCACAATATGGCACTATCACGGCGGTTGCCAAGTAGGCAAGGTGGTAACCCCTGATTATAGGGTTATGAATGTCAACAGGCTCCGGGTCATTGATGGTTCGACATTCAACGAGTCACCAGGCACCAATCCTCAAGCCACAGTGTTGATGATGGGCAGGTAAAATCATATTCCCACTATTTCAGTTTGTTTGTCTGACTTCAACTTGACACATAGAATTAAAGAATTGCGAAAAGAAGGAAAGGAACATTATTTTTTGAAACGGACTAAAAAGGAAAGTAACACAAACAAATTGAAACATATGGAGTACCTTACAATTTTTCTAAAGAGGATTGGCTAGTTAATTATACTAATTGATTTCTTTGATGCAGGTACATGGGAGTAAAGATTTTAAGAGAAAGATTAGGAAGAGCAGCTGGTTTGTAAAGATTCTACTGGTTCATTTTTTAGTTCCTTTTTTGCAGGGGCAACTGAGACACAAGTGTGAGTTTTGTCATTTTAATTCTTTGGCAAGCAGTTATGTGTAGTCTGCAGAGTTTGGCTTGCCACAAAAAAGAGTAATTGGGACGGAAAAAACTTACCCACACCTGGTGTAACTACATTATTTTTGTCATGGTTAAGTGATAGATTGAGTTTTGATAATATACATCATTTAACCATGATTAGTGATAAAGTGCACATGAAAGAGACATGTCATGTGTTTATTCATTTTATGTAAACATCCGGTGCAAGTAAGTTTTTTTGTTATACGTGTGCTCCTATAAGTAATATTGTTCATTCTTTATTTCAATGTAAAACTTGTTTCTTGAATTTAATCCAATTCGAATAACGTGTACTTAATAGTTCCATAGTGAGTTTTGTCAAGGTATGATGTCTAAATTAAACATCAAATTACAAACAAATTAAAGTTACCATTACTTCTGTTTTACGAAAGCAGGCAAACAAATCACACACAAACAATGAGCACGCATTGTTTAATATATGAAACCTGATTAAATTTGAATTTGCTTCGAAGAGTTCGCCAACAAATAGGACTTACAATAAATAGACGAAACTCTCTCTACATCATCTCTTGCTAGATGCAACATTCTTTTTCCTTCTCATGAACCACTGGAGCGCTATAAATACTACTCCTTCCACCACTCCGCCACAAACCTTGTTACTGCTGCCAAATCTTTAGCAATTTTTCGACGAGGATATGCTTCAAGGCTGTTGGTTGAGTTCAAGGCGTTTCATTTCCCAGCCTCCATTTTCAGTTTCGACTAGACTTTGTTTCCCATCAATTTTCACCCATTTTTACTGTCACTCTTCAGCCAATCATTCCCACAAAACCCAAAATGAGTTTCTTGACTTCTTGGACCATTTACTTCAACAATGCGGCCTTAATCTTCAACAACTGAAGCAAATTCATGAAAAGATCATAATCACTGGTTCATCAAATTCTTCTTTTATAGCTGCCAGACTCATATCCGCTTACTCTAAATTTGGTCTTGTCAATGAAGCTCAAAAGGTATTTGAAACCTTCCCAACTGATTGCTTCTCGAATTTGCTGTTGTGGAATTCGATCTTGAGGGCTAATGTATCCCATGGGAAATGTGAAAAAGCTGTAAAACTTTATGTTAAGATGCGTGAATATGGTAATTTGGCTGATGGGTTTGGTTTTCCGTTGATTATTCGGGCATGTGGTATGTTCGGTGACCATAATCTCTGCAGTGCAGTGCATAGTCACGCTATACAAATGGGTTTTAGAGATCATCTTTATGTTGGAAATGAATTGATGAACATGTATGGGAAGATTGGGCGTATGGATATTGCAAGTAAAGTGTTTGATAGAATGTCTGTGAGAACGAAAATATCCTGGAACATTATAGTTTCATGTTTTGCGCAGAACTTTGACTGTGATGCTGCTTACAAGACATTTCTGCTGATGGAACCTCAGGGGTTTGAACCAAATTCTGTTACTTGGACATCATTGTTATCTAGTTTTGCTAGGTGTAGACGTTATCAGGATACGTGGAAACTTTATGTTTTGATGAGAAAGAAACAAGTTGAAGCTACTGCTGAGGCAATTGCTGTAGTAATATCAGTTTGTGTTGGTGACAACGGGATTGATAAGTGTGAGACGGTACATGGATATGTTATCAAGGGGGGCTTTGAAAATAGTTCTATTGTGATAAACTCATTAATGTGTACATATGGGAAAGGTGGTGCTGTTAGACAGGCTGAATGTTTGTTTTCTGGTTTGCAGTTAAAGACTACAGTGAGCTGGAATTCTTTAATATCTTGTTATGCAGAATCAGGTTTATGTAATGAGGCGTATTCGTTATTTTTGCAGTTACAAGAGTTAGATGATCTAAAGATGAAACCTAATGTCATAAGTTGGAGTGCTGTTATAGGGGCATTTGCCATGGCCGAGAGGCATGAGGAGTCCTTAGAAATCTTTCGAAGCATGCAAGTTGCTAGAGTACTGGCCAATGAAGTTACGATTTCAAGTGTTTTATCAGTTTGTGCTGAGCTTTCAAACTTCCATCTTGGTATGGAAATCCATGGTTATTCAATAAGGTATCTAATGGATAAAAGTACTTTGGTGGGAAATGGGTTAGTTAATATGTACATGAAGTGCGGTAGTTTGTGGAAAGGAAACATAGTATTTGAGGGAGTAGGAAAAAAAGATTTGATTTCATGGAACACAATGATTTCTGGATTTGGAATGCATGGACTTGGTGCTACTGCCCTAGAAACATTTGAACAGATGACTAGCGCAGGAACTAAGCCAGATGGAATTACTTTTGTTGCAGTTCTTTCTGCATGTAGTCATGCAGGCCTTGTTGATGAGGGGTATAAAGTTTTCGATCAGATGAAGAAAGTGTTTGGAGTCGAACCACAAATGGAGCACTATGCTTGTATGGTAGATCTTCTTGGTCGTGCTGGTCTATTGCAGCGGGCTAGTGAAATGGTGCAAAACATGCCAATGAGGCCCAATGCTTGTGTCTGGGGAGCACTACTCAACTCTTGTAAAATGCATAAAAACACGGAAGTCGCAGAAGAAACCGCTGCTCAGATTTTCAACCTTGAGTCTGGGATGACGGGAAGCTACATGTTGCTCTGTAATTTATATGCTGTAAATGGAAGGTGGAAGGATTCAGCAAATGTGAGGATATCAGCGAAGACACAGGGTTTGAAAAAAGCTCCAGGACAAAGTTGGATTGAGGTGAAAAAGAAGGTTTACATGTTCTTAGCAGGACAACCTATGGATTCAGAGATGGAAGATGTTCATATAATGCTTAATATTCTAAGCCATCATATGGCTAAAGAAGGATGCACACCCCGAAAGAGCTTTGCTTCGCAATGTGCAGAAGAACAAGAAGATTATCTGTATTAAGCATCATGAAAAATTCTGTGTCTATGCTCGATGCAGGAAAACTACAATCTAATCTTTAAACCCGCCCAAAGCCATTGTTCGATAACCAAAGATCTGCCCAAAGCCCTTTGCAAGAACTTATGTGAACAGCTGACCTCCCTTCCAGTCTTTCTATATATTTATTTCAGGGGTCAGCCCTATATGAGTTTGCTGTGCAGTCACTTCATCACTCAGGTATGTACTATTTCATTTTCCAGGAAAAAGGTGTCACATCTTGATATATTTTTACTCGTTATATGATTTCATTCTATCTTTTGAAGTCTCAATGCATGTTTAAAAGTACTAAGTGTTTGCTAATCTGCTGACTTGGGTCGAAATCTGATGTGCCTGCATGATGGATAGGATTCAGATGTATTTTCGTACAAAAAGGAAGGAATAATTAGATTGAACCAATACATTTATGTTTTACTCTTAGATTTATCCAGGCTTGAGTTGCCATGTCCCAAGGAGCTATGAGCTTGTGGAAACTGGGAAATTAAAGAAGCAATTGAAAGTTGGGTAGGAAAGCACTGATCCCTTAGTTTCTTAAACAAATTGGTGATTGGAAGCCATTGAAACTGAAGTCTCATTTATTTAAGCTGCACATGAAGGAAATGATGTTTTTAACGAAGTGGAAATGGTGAAGATGATGAATGTTTGGCCTTCTATGTACCTCGGTTTTGTCATAGACAAGGAAGAATGTGAAATGTATATAAAGTGCATTCAGCCTTTCTTCTAGTTTAACAATTTGTATCTAGAAATCGGAATAGTGAATGTACACCATCACTATAATGTGACTCATGAAATCACAAGTAAACTAATTTGTTTACTGCCTATTTATTACTTACATCACATGTCTAAAATTCTGAACCTTCATTTTATCCAGTAAAACCATCTGGAGCTTTACGATGAGTGAAGGCCTCAGCAGACGAATGGAAGCTAGTTTTGCATACAGATTGATTGTTGGCACTTAAAAGAAAGGAAGAACAAAACATGCACCACTCGTTGGGAGTTCGGGCAAAATTGAGGAGTCAGTTGACTCTCAGAGATTATTTCCTCTTGTGGATCTCTCTACTACAAAAATTCAGCGAAGTACAGTTTGTGAAGGTAACCAGCGTAGCAGCACCTGTAGATCTTGATCTTCAAGCATGTGTAAGGGCTCATCCTCTTCCTTCAATTGGAGTCTGTTCCGTTGTTGAATAGCTTCATCATTGTGAAATGAACAAGTGTCAAAACTAAGAGTCCAAAATATAGAAAGAAATAAAGAAAAAGAAGAGATTCTTACAATGCTATAACCTGTTCTCTTTTTGTTTATTATTTTTCTTCTTAATGGCTATACTATGGTTCATTGGGGAATAGATATTGAGTGGTTTTGAGATTGAAATAGTTCTTCTCAAAAAAAAAAAAAAAAAAAGCGAGATCAGGATTTAAGTTCTATGTTCTATAATTATGAATAACATTTCTCTATGTATTGTAGACTATATTACAATGTGCAAAACTACTCTGGAAATGCCATAAAAGATCCATCCAAAAAAAAAAAAAAAACTTTGTTGAAGGCTTGAAGCCATAATCTATTCATTTTCCTTAAAACTGAGCAAACTAAGTTAATAGACAAATGAAAATTAAAGACTTCTATGTTGTTTAAATTCATCATTCGATCTTTGAAATCCTTTAAATGCTTGAACTCAAAACATCACACAATTAAATAATCAAAGAACAGAGATTGAACAAAGGGTAATACTGACCTGTGTTGATCAAATGTTTGATCATGTTCGAAACTTCCGAAACTTGAAATCCCCTCAAGAATAGGGTCCTTAATATTGTCAAATTGGTCATTAACATATAGTTGCTTCATCATAGAATTGGGAGCCGATGTAGATATGGATTCTTGTTCATGCAAGCTCCAAGGAAAGTTAATATCTGTTAAATCTAATTGCCCATCTTGAATTCCATCATATTGCTGATCATCTTCTGCTTGCTGATCACAACGAGGATGATTATAGAAACTATCATGAGGATTGTACTGATCTATTGGCTGTTGATCATACGAAGATGCATTATTATTATTATTCACCAAAGCATCTGCTTGATTCACAACGCCATCACAATTGTTATCATTAAATGATTCCTCAGTTGCATGATTATCTGTTAATATCTGTTGTTGTTTAGATGCAGCAGCAACAGCCTGTGCCCTGCAGTACGCGAGTTGATGAAGAACAATATCCAGCTCCGCTTTGCAATAATCAATGTGACGTTGCAGGTCTCTGATTATACGGTAACAACCACCAACAGGATCATTAGCACGAACATCAGATTGAAAAATGATGGTCCGCATTGCCTCATCTTTAAACGGTTGATCAAGGTGGCGAATGATCTTGGTAATGTTGCTGACCCCAAACAATTTATGAGCATTGAGGAACTGTCGTTGACGATCATGTGGAAAATAAGGGGCAAGAACACAGTCAGGGGCACATTTTCGACGTTGGTATTTACATGCAGCGCAAGCTTGGCCTGCACCACTGACACGAAGAAGGACATTCTTATCATTGATATTATTGTTATTATGAACACGTTTAGTGTACTTATTATGATTGAGATTGTTGTGATCAGTGATGAATGTTTGAGGAGTTTGGTGAATAGGAATGTTGTTATTATTATTATTATTATTGGGGGTGGTAAAGGAGGTCATTTGATTCTGCATATTGTAATTATAAGTTTGTCAAAGGGAGATTTGTGCTGCGTCTCCGGCGGGGATGGAGAAAAAGGATTAGATTAGAGAGTTTTCTTTTGAGTTCCCTCCCTTCTTTTCTCCTTGCCAATATAACCAACTCTCACAAAATGAGAGGCTCATAAATCTTCTTTATAATAATAATAATAATAATAATAATTAATAATGTCGTTTAATCAGAGTAAAATTTATCCGTGTATACACCAATTCAATACATGCATGCCATGTATTTGAATTTATAGTTTACTTTATTTAACCTTAGTTAATTAACATGTGTTTTACTTTATTAAATCATGTGATCAAGAAAATTGCATTAGTTTGATGTATATATAAGTGTGGTAAATTTTTACCACTTAGGGTGTGTTTGGTATATCCAATTTTCTCATGTTTGGTTGGGTTAAATGTTTTCCAAATCAATTCATTTTCCTCAAATTTAAGGAAAATATTTTCCAAAACTCTCTTCCGACACCCCCCGCAAAAAAAAATAAAAAAATTTAAGTTTATTTTCTAAAAATATTTTCAACTTTAAAATTTCATTTTTTCACCGCTACCCTCGACCCTCCCCCTACCAGCCCCCCCCCCCCATCCCAAAAAATAATAATTTAAGTTTGTTTTTAAAAAATATTTTCAACTTCAAAATTTCATTTTTTCACCCCTACCCTCGACCCCCACCCACCCACCCCCTACCAGCCCCCCACCCCAAAAAAATAAATTTAAGTTTGTTTTTTAAAAAAAATTCAAC
>JAJONZ010045692.1:0-14477 GCA_029582445.1 Solanum paucissectum
TGATTTCCTTCTTCAACTTTCCATCTTTAATTCGTTTTAGCTCCAAACTTCTTCATTTTTCCATCAATTTAATCCTACAAATAAAATACACAATTTAGGACAATCCATAAAATTTATGCTCAGAAAGGACAAATATAATTAATAAATATGAGGCAAATAATGATTAAAAATATGTATTTTGACCTCACATCACTGACTTGCTCCTAATTCTAAATATATCAAAAATAATAAGACAACAACCTAACCAAGCCCCCATAAGCTCGACAGGTACAAACATCACACAAGACCACCTACCCAGGCCCCCATAAGCCCAGAAGGTAACAATTAGTCTATATACTCCTAGCCCCATAGGCAGTCACAAAGCCCTCTTAGGAAATAATATAGCCTCGTAGGCAGCACATAGCTCTCTTAGGCATCAATATAGCTTATAGACAACTCATAGCCCTCTTAGGCAACAATATGGCCCTGTATGCAGCACATAGCCTTCTTAGGCATCAGTATAGACCCATAGGCTACTCATAGCCCTTATAGGAATTAATATAGCCCCGTAGGTGACTCATAGACCTTCTAGGCATCAATATAGCCCCGTGGGCAGAACATAGCCCTTCTAGGCATAGATCACATTCCTGCAGCTAACCGCAATAGCCCAAAGGGCAACAATAACAATCTAAGCAATTTAGCTATAAGTAACCTATACGAATAGCCTAAGTCGTGTCCAACATAGAGACGCTACTAACTAAATAAGAATCCCAACAAGGGTAGATTATATCCAATCGAGCAGCCAACAATCAACAATAATGGTTACAAGTATAACAAGGATAACAACCCAATTACATTGCTCCTAAGCTTTAATGAAACCTGCCGTAAGAAGGGAATAGCCTTAACATACTTTTTTCGCTGAATTCACATGGCCTAAGTACTTTTACTCATAACCCCCTTGATAATACAACAAGGCAGGACCATAATCAACACACAAGAATAGAAGATTCCACGATAATCCGATAAAAGATATTTATTTCCGTCACAAATTGCTATTTGCGGCTTATCAAAGCTAGAGTCGATGAAAGAAGGGTCTTACCTTGATCTTAAGTTCGTAGTACACCTCAAAACCTTAAAATATGTCCAAACCCTTTCTGTCCCAACACCAAAGTATGATATGCTACGAAATTGATAAAATAAATTATACCATGATGACGAGCTCAATGCGTAGAACAACTTTCGTCAAGGACTTAAGTTGAGAAAATATATAATTTGGTTGATCCTAGAAGTTGGTTTTCTAAGTTTTCTGGTTCTTCACTGAAAAAAATGAAGAAAAGTTGAAGAAAAGGATATATAAAAAGTTCCACCGTCCTAGGGGACCCACCTCACGTGCCTGCTTGCGCAGTTTCACAAAAATGCAAATATCTCTCTATTTTGAAGTCGTATGGAAGAACGGTTTGATGCATTGGAAACTAGACTCGTAGACCTTTGATTTGATGGGTTGTGGGACCCATAAATCTCTATTTATGGGATAAAACCTCCGAGACATTTGACCCAAATTTAAGAGAAATCTTTAAAAATGAACTTACGATAACTTTTGCCAACTTTTATTTTGCGACTTATCTAACTTCAAAACTTGAGATACAACCCTTGAATACTTAAAATATGATATATCACATCATTCTTAATTTATTACTCACCCTCTTTGTCTTTCCATGAATGTACGAGTTAATTTAGACATTTCAAAAAGTTGGGGTGCTACACACTCCCTGTGGGATCGACCCCAACTCTTAGTGGGGTTTATACTTGTTAGCGGCCACCTACACTTAGAATCGGATGAAGTGTAGTTGAGTGTTATCAAATAGTAGTGACCCTCATAACATTCTAACGAGAACCATCACTATTGCCCCACGAACCCGATGCTCCAACTACTACCTCCTCCACTCTCTATTGTCACAACTTATCATCTACCAACGACTTCCACTAGGAAGGCTCAAACTATTTTATCTCTTTCTTGTAGGCTTACCTCTCCTCAGTCGGGTTAACGGTAGCACCCTCAAAAGTTTCTGTGTGTTTCCCAGCCACACCAGAAGGGTCATGAGTAGGCTCTTCATCACCAAATAGGGTAAATATAACATCTCCCCCACCATCAGTGGGGGAGATCTCTATGGCTTCCAGATTGAGTTAGCCATTCTCCGAGCTAACATAGGTGTTTTGGATGCTATTGGATCATCTGCTCAGGCTGAGGCAGATCTTGCATCCAAAGCTCAAAGGCATCAATCCTCCAATAAACAAACTGAATATTATCTTCAACAACACCTTTTGTGTCCTCGCCTCTGAATCCTGTACAACCTTTCTCATCCATGGCCAAATATTTGCAATAGTGACGCCATTTGAGTCTCCAACTTTTGGAGTCTGGATAACTGCAACATGTAGTAAGTTGATGTAGACGCAGCATGTGGTGTGATCTCAGCCAGGGCAGAAGAAGAAGAAGGAACAGTCTCACCATGCTCAGTAGTAGGGGCTGGAATGATTCCCTCTTCGATCTTCTCCAGTGCAAGTTCCTCGTCTATAGGTGCCATATCAATTTGTATACCCCATTATGGTGCTGCGGGGTGATGAGTGGTAGATATGCACTCATTTAAGGTCCATTTAAATCAATAATTAGTGTCCTCAATGACTATTTTTGTCCTTTTCTAATAGAAAATTGAAGATTTGCAGCTATGAAGATAAATGAACAAGGCAATGATCGATGTTTGAAAGAATGAAAAGAAATGAAAATGAAAGTGCAAATTAAATGTTGTTGATTGCCTATAAAGAAGGGTGAGTCGCCAAAGCAATCTAAGATCACCTAAATTGAGAGTGCACTAAGTCAGTCTTTGAGGTCGATCGGTGAAGGGAGACAAGAAGAGCGATTCACTGAAAGACAAAAGGCGAGGTGACAAGATGACGCTGAATCTGACAGTATTGACTGATAAAACAATGGCTAAAAGGGCGATACAAGGTGATGTTTGGCGATTCACCAAATTTGCAAAAGTAAACTCTAACGGGATCGCCTAATGAAACTCAAACACCTAAAGCTTAAAGCTAGGAAAAGGTGAACCAAAGGAAGAAGGGAGATTCGCCAAATATAGTGGGCGAACTGAGTGAACGTCACCAGAAATGACACAAGACTACTTTTTGGCAAAAATTATGGAAAACTATAAATAACCCAGAGGAGAGAGAAAGAGTGTGGAAAAAATGAGAGAAATATTCTACACTTTCTAGAGAGAAACATTTTCCATTGAGTATGAACACATTTTATTGTTGATACTTTCAATTGTGTAAACTTAAATTTGGGAAATTAAAGTTGGATTCGAAGTGGGTTTAATTTTAAATACTCAAATTCATGCTTCCCATGGCTTGTTTCATGCAAGGTACAATCTTTTTACAGTTTGCAATGTGTGGTTAAAACCCCAAACTCTTGGGGTATGATTATGGGGTTGGGTGTTAGTTTAATTTAATGTGTGTTGTTGAATTGATCTGTTTATGGCTATTAATTACAAATTTGTATGGTTTTTGGGTGATTAACTGAAGAATTGAGGCGGCCAACTTAATTCTAGTTTTGATCTTGCAATGGTGCTCGAAAGAGACCAGGACAAGTAGGTAATATGTTCAATAGCTGTAGTTAAAGTACTTAATTGTAGTGCTAAGGTTTTGGGTTGTTTTGAATGGCATATAGATGAGACCAACGGGAGATTATATGCAAGGATGCTCTAAGATCAAAATAAGATTAGCATCATTGATGATGACCTAGCTTATTTGTGATTAAATAGCCATATTGAGCAATTCTACTGCATCCCAAGTTAAATCATCAACTAATCCCCACACCCCAAGAGTCCTTAGTTTTGAGAATCGTCAACTATTTCCATTTTGATAATTGGGTTTCAGAATTTCTTTTATTGAAGTTGGTGGACTTCTCCACCCATTTTGTTTTTATTTCAACTTCAATTGAATTAATTTCTTATTAATTTTATACTTATATTCTTAACCACAAACCACTCCTTGTGGGATTCGACCCCGACTTTTTGTTGGATTTTTATTTACAACGACCACTTACTCTTTTAATTGGTTTTGGAGAGTGATTTGAGCTTTATCAAAATATGGCTCTGTTGTTGGGGAATGATAGTTAGGAATTTAGTTTAAGAAGTAATTTGCATATTAATTTGTTTTGTCACTGAACGGTCTTACGATTTAGTTTCTTGTGGTGACCTCTCGATAGGTTTAATGATGAATGCGTATCATGATAATGATTCTAGTTGCAATGGACAAGATAATGATTTTAAAAGAGAATATAAAGTGGGTTTTCATCCTACCAAGGAGGTTGGAGCAATCTGTCTTCCACCAGTGCATAAGGGAGTTACTTTTGTCATAACAACAACAATGTTGCAACTGATTAATGTGGAAGGTTTATTTTGGGGTCTAGAACAAGAAGATCCTAATGAGAATCTCCAAATATTTTCAAGTGTTTGTAATCCTTTTTCAACACAAGGCATCTCATAAGAATCAATGTGGCTAAGACTATTTTCCTTTTTCTTAACAGGAAAAACGCAACTACATGGCAGATTGAATTGCCAAGAATGTATATCACCTCATGGGAAGGGCTGAAGGAAACTTTCCTTGAGAGGTTCTTCCCTCCGTCCAGATTTATGAAGTTGAGGAACAACATCTAAAATTTTGAAAGGATGAATGAGGAACCATGTCATAAAACATGGATACATTTTAAGAGAGTATTGTCTCAATGCCCCAAACACAGTTCCCCGGATGAGCTACTATTGCAATACTTTTACCATAGTCTTGACGTTTTAAATAAGGGATTGGTTGATCATCTTGTGCGAGGAGGTATCATCAAACAATCATTCACTGAAGCGGCAAAGTTAGTTGATGAAATGACCAAAATAAAGCAAGCTTGGTACACATGTGATGATTATGTGTAAACTTCCACATTTGGTAGGATTCAAGGAACAAGAAGAAAAAAACTAAGAGCTTGATAAAAGCATTGCTTGGTTGACCACCTAGTTTGAAATGTTATCCGAGCGTGTTCATAATGAAGAAGAAAACCCAATAAATTAGATATCTTGAGGTGGATATGATGAAGAGAGGTACATGAGAGGCAGATAATCGAAGGGTTTTCGGCCAAATTATCTTAAGATTATTGGAAAACAAAGTTGGACCAATGGGATTGATGAGAGATGTTGCAGAGGGGAAGGTGAAGAAATTAAATATTAACGTCATCATGAACCAATGAAAAACCGCGCTAATGATTTGTTGGCTAAAATTCTTAACACGATGGAGGGTTCCGACATGATTTTGCAAGGGATGAAAAGTGACGTTTCACCTTTATCTACTACTGTGGTCTCACATTCATCGTCCATCAAGAAACTTGAAAAAAAGATAAACCAGCTGACCATTCTTGTGTACCTTAAGTCCTATGAGTGTGAAGCATCTCATACAAAGGTGAATCGAGAAGATTGGATTCAGTCCAAACTTTAGCTATTGTTACTAGAAGTAGTAAAGCATTGCAAGAAGTAACAAACCCCAAAAACTCAAGGGAGCAAGAGGTGGTTGCCGATAACGAATCACCTAGGGATTCGGATAACATTAAAGAAAAAGAAGCAGATGGTGAACAAAAAATGAATTTGAGAAAAAGTGGTGTTGAGACTTCTTCTACATTACCTCAAATCAAGATTACACCCCCATTCCCCCATATATTGAAGAAGAAGAACAACAACAATGCAAAATTTCTAAAGTTCGTGGATATAGTGAAAGATTTGAAAGTGAATATCCCTTTGGTGGATGCCTTGACCGAAATGTCGGGTTTTTCTAAATTCATGAAATATTTGGTGACCAAGAAGAGGGTGATAGATTGTGAAACCATCTAACTACCACAAATATGTGGTGCGGTAATGGAAAAGAGTGATGTCCTTAAGAGAGATGACCCTGGAGATTTCACGATTCTGTGCACTATTGGTAGGTGTATTTTTGAAAAAGTTTTATGTAATCTTGGTGCAAGTATAAATTTAATTCCATTTATGGTATTTGATCAACTTGGGCTTTAGAAACTGAAGCCAATAAACATGAGACTTTTAATGGTCGATCATTCCATAAAGAATTCAGTGGGTGTAGTCTATGAAGTGCTAGTGCAGGTTGACAAATTTGTGTTCCTCACTGATTTTGTGGTACTTGATTATGAGATTGATGTCGACACGCCAGTTATTCTTGGTAGACCATTTTTAGCTACGGGCAAGGCGTCAGTTGATGTAGAGGTCGGTGAGTTGAAATTCTGAGTCAATGAGGTGGTGGTTAGCTTTTGATACTCCAGAATCCATGAAATACCCAAGTGACATGAATATTGTACCACTTGGATCAAATCAACGAAGTTGTAGAAAGTATTAGAAGTGCAGCCTATTGTAGGGAGCCTTTGGCTCAAGTGCTATTTAATTATGATCAAGATGAGGCCAGTGAGTATGATGAGACCGTGGCTGATATTCTAGGTGTGGGTTCACATAAATATTTACAAACTAAACTGGACCTTGACTTCTCTAGTTGAGAAGCACCACCAGCAAAACCATCACTCATTGAACCACAAAAATTAGAGTTTAAAGAGCTCCCGCCTCATCTTAAGTATGTCTTCTTGGAGGCCGATAACACACTTCCGGTAGTTATTGAAAGTGACCTTAAACAATGACAAGTGGAATTGTTAGTCATAGTGTTGAAGAGGCATATTAAAGTTTTGGGGTGATCAATCGCCAATATTTTAGGTATTTCGTCAGGCGTATGCACTCACAAAATAAATTTGGTGGAAGATTGCAAACCATCCATTGAATACCAATGAATATTAAATCCTCCAACGCAAGAAGTAGTGAAGAAGGAAATTATTAAATGGTTAGATGCGGGAGTTATCTTCCCAATTACGGACATCCAATAGGTAAGCCCGATACAATGTGTGCCAAAAAAGGGTGGTATCATGGTAGTTCCCAATGAAAAAGTTGAATTAGTTACCACTAGACCCGTCACCGGGTGGTGTGTATGCATGGACTATCAGAAACTCAATTCTTGAAATGAAAAAGACTACTTCCCATTCATTTCATTGATCAAATGCTTGATAGGTTTGGCGGAAAGGGGCAATATTGCTTTCTCGATGGATATTCCGGGCACAACCAAATTTCCATTGTACTAGAGGATCAAGAAAAGACAACTTTTACATATCGTTATGGCACATTCCTTTCCAGTGAATGCCATTTGGGCTATGTAATGCTCCAACTACCTTTCAACAATGTATGCTCTCAATCTTGCAAGCCTATAAAGCATTTGATCAATGAAGGGCATTGGGAAGTGGTATTTTTCATTCCAAGAATCAAGTTTCTGATAGTCTATGCATGGGTACCTAATGGCTAAGAAAGAGGCTAAGCCAAGACAAATTTGATGAGTCTTACTCCTTCAAGAGTTTGACTTTGAGGAGAAAGATAGGAAGGGGTGTGAAAACTAAGTAACTGACCATCTTTCAAGGTTGGAGGAAAATGTTAGAGTGGATGAAGAAAAAGACATTGATGATGATTTCTTGGATTAATCGGTAATGGTAATTTCTACACCCTCTGTTCTTTGGTATGGTGAATTTGCAAATTTTATTGTGTGTGGAATGTTACCTGATGATTCGAATAGCCATCAAAAGATGAAATTCCTATTTGACATAGAGAAGTATGTATGGTATGAACCTTTCCTTTTTAGAGAATATGCTGATACCGTCATTCGGCGTTGTATTCCAGAAGTGGAAGTGAATGAGATCCTTGAAGCATATCATGCATCACCGACAAGTGGTCATCATGGGAGCATTCGTATAACCTTTATGGTTTTACAATGTGGTTACTATTTTCCTACTATGTTTAGGGATGCTCACGCTTTTTGCAAATATTGTGTCCAATGTTTATTACAAGGGAGTATATCTAGGAGACATGAATTGCCACTTTCACAAATCCTTGAGATTGAATTGTTCGATGTTTGGGGGATTGACTTCATTGGACCTTTTCCTAGATCATTTGGGAATAAGTACATCTTTGTAGTAGTTGACTATGTCTCCAAATGGTTAGAAGCAATATCATTACCAAACAATGAAGCGTGAAGTGTTACAAAGTTCCTCAAAAAGAACATCTTCAAAAAAAATTGTACCCCAAAGGCTATTATAAGCGATAGTGGATCATATTCCCAGCCATCCTCTCTAAATGTGGGGTCAAACATAAAGTGGTAACACAATACCATCCCCAATCTAGCAAACAAGTTGTAGTGTCTAATCGATAAATAAAGAGCATCTTGGTCAAAACACTGAATGTCCATCGTACTGTCAGGTCTAGTAAGCTTGATGATGCACTTTGGGCCTACCGTACAACATTTAAGTCTCCCTATAAGTTAGTTTTTGGGAAAGCTTGCCATCTTCTGATTAAATTGGAATACAAGGCGTTGTGGGCATTAAAAAATATAAATATGAATTAGGAGGCAGCCTCCAAAGACCGTGTGCACTAACTCCTTGAGCTTGATGAATTTTGTTTGCAGGCCTATGAAAGTTCTGAACTATATAAGGAGAAACTTTAAAGGTGGCATGATGCAAAGTTACTACCCTGCGAGTTTTGGGTAGGGGAGTTAGTCCTACTATTCATTTCTAGGTTGAAACTCTTCCCTAGAAAACTCAAATCCAAGTGGATTGGTTCGCACACTATCCCACGTGTGTATGGAAATAGTGCGATTGAAATTGAAGATGCAAAAGAGGAGCGATTCACAGTCAATGGAAAAAGATTGAAAGCATACTTGGGGAAGATAATGACGTGACATCGGTTGACGTGGTATATTTAGATGATGTTTGAAGAACATATCCATGTTCTACCGCGACGTTAAATTAGGCGCTCATTGGGAGGCAACCCAAGTGTTAGTTGTTTTCAATAACATGGGTGTTCATATGTGTAGGCATAGAGTACTAGGTGATGGTACGGGAAACTCGGTGATTCACTGAGTACAGTAGACGAAGCTCCAAAAGGCTCACCCTTTGGGAAGCTCAACTTTAGGTGCTTACAGTCTATTTTGGTGATGTCCATCACCCACTAGGCGATGCACCAATATCATTAGGCGAACTCACTACAATCCGCCTAGTTAGGCATTTAGAATGGGAAGCACACTTGTAATCTCAGTGATGTTCATACCAGAGAAGACGTTACGCCCATGAAACTTTAGCGATCAAAAGGTAGACCACCGATGTGAAGGACATATTGTCCAATGCCTACAGTCCCGATAGGTGATGTGAGTCCAATCAGCCACTCACCAACTAAGGTCGGCAATTATCAGTACTAGTGATTGCTCAAGTAGTGCTCTTACCCTCATCTATTTATATCATTTTTTGTGTTGTGAGGACACTGCTCTTTTCTTTTTGGTGGGGTGAGAGCCTTCGTGCCAATATTCCCATTTTGAACTCTTGGAGTATTACATTATATTAGAGTGCTCTTTTGGGTAAATATGTCTCTATATTTATTTTTCATTCTCCCTTTTGATGATTGCAACCCCCCATGATTTTTAAACTCATGAAATGCTTAAGGTTTTTATTGATAACAATTTTAGGATTGATTGTGTTCAATATCGATGTCTTTAAAAGTACTCATGATGAGCATGATGCGAAGTTTTGGTGTTACGAGAATGAAATCGATGTGGTTAAGCCTTTGAGCGAGCTCTATGAATCTTTTGTTGACTAGATGTGTTTCGATGTGAGCCTGGCAATGAATATTGCACGTATGCTTTTGATCTTTCTGGGATGTGCTAAATGAGTGTATTTCAAAGTGACATGAGTGGTGAGGGCTTACTTGAAATCGTGTATGTGGAGTCCTAAAATTCTCCTTGTTAGTCCAATAATGTAAATCTTGGTGAATGTTAGACATGCTCTTGGCAACCAATTGAAAGAGTGAACCAAATTATCTATAAATCCTTTGTGACTACCTTGTGAGGGTGTGAATCCATTTTGGCACCATTTGAGCCTAACCCATTTTTTTTCAACCAAAAGACACCTCTTGAACCAAATTATCCCTACCCTCTCACCAAAAATCCTTTTGGAAGTATTGTAATGTTTTAATAGCCAACTTAGGCCAAAAGCTTAAGTTGGGGGTGTAGAAAAGAAGGATGAATGAAAGCCAAGTAAAGGAAAAAGAAAGATGATTGAAGGCTCAACTTCGAAAGTGATATTAAAATGACGGAACCCCTCCTTATTAAAAACAAAAGAGAAAAAAAATCTTTAATGAAAAATGAAAATGAAAAAGTGGAATGAATGAAATAAAAAGGGGATTCAAAATAAAGTGAATGACAAGTCAAGGGTTGAGTGCTCAAATGAAAAGAAGAAAAAAACTTGAGAAGAGGTGATAATGATTACAAAAATGCTTTGGAAAGGTTAAGTCACCAATCCTAATTGACCATACCTTAACCTTCATCCCCATTACAATCATAAAAGACCCTTGAGAGCTTGAATTATCTGATGATTGGAAAATATGGGCAAACCTATGGGACAAATCTTGCATGTATTTCTTTTTTGAGAGATTGAGAATTGCATTGATTCCTTATACCTTGTTGAAATTGCTTTGTGAGAGCATGAAATCGTTCTTGATGTGAGGGCACTTGAAAGCATTTGTTAAAACATCTTCTTGCATTAGACCTGGAGCTAAAGTAAGCTTGAGTCTGTGTTGAGAGTAACTAGTCATCATTTGAAGTTTTTTTATCATGATTGAAGGTAAAATACTATTGCGAGTAGTCTTGCTATGGATCTTGCATGCTATCTCTCATTGAGTACTATTTCGACACCCTTATTGAGCTTATTGTGTTCTTGATTTACTTGAGGACAAGCAAAAGTTTAAGTTGTAGGTGTTGATGAGTGGTAGATGTGCGCTCATTTAGGGTTTATTTAACTCAATAATTAGTGCCCTCAATGCCTTATTTTGTTTCCTTTTCTTATAGAATATTGATGATTTGCATCTATGAAGGCAATTAGACAAGGCAAGGATCGATGTTTCAAAGAATGGGAAAAAATTGAAAATAGAAGTGAAAAACAAACGTTGTTGATCACCTATCGAGAAGGGTGAGTCGCCAAAGCAATCTGAAGTCACCTAAATTGATAGTGCATTAATTCAGCCTTCAGGGTAAATCGGTGAAGTGAGGCAAGAAAGGCGATTCAACAAAAGACACAAGGCAAGGTGAAAAGATGTCGCCGAATCTGATAGTTTTGAAAGATAAAACAATGGCTAAAAGAGAAATATAAGGTGAAGATCGGCGATTCACCAAAGTTGGAAAAGTGAACTCTAACGGGATCGCCTAGTGAGACTCAAACACTTGAAACTTGAAGCAGGGAAAAGGTGAACCAAAGGAAGAAGAGTGATTAATGTAGTGGGCAAACTGAGCTACGTCGCCAAAAATGACATGGAACTAGTTTTTGGGAAAAAAATTAGGAAACTATAAAAAGCCCAGAGGAGAGAGAAAGAGTGTGTGGAAAAATTGAGAGAAATATTCTAAACTTTCTAGAGAGAAAACCATTTTCCATTGAGCAAGAACACAATTTATTGTTCATTCTTTTAATTGTGTAAACTGAAATTTTGGAAATTGAAGTTGTATTCGAAGTGGGTTTGCTTTTAAATACTCAAATTCAGGCTACCCATGGCTTATTTCATGCAAGGTATAATCTATTTACACTTTGCAATTTGTGACTAAAACTCCAATCTCTTGGGGTGTGATTATGAGGTTTGATGTTTATTCAATTTAATGGGTATTGTTGAATTGCTCTGTTTATGGATGTTAATTACAAATTTGACTGATTGCCGGGTGATTAACTCATGAATTGAGGTTCTAGTTTCGATCTTGCAATGGTGCTTGAAAGAGACCAAGACAAGTGGGTAATATGTTCAATAGCTGTAGTTAAAGTACTTAATTGCAGTCCTAAGGTTTTGGGTTGTTTTGAATGTCATATTGATGACACTGAAAGAAGATTCTATGCAAGGATACTTTGAGATCGAAAGAAGATTAGCGTCATTGATGATGACCTAGCTTATTTGTGATTAAATAGCCATATTGATCAATTCTACTACATCCCAAGTTAAATCACCAACTAATACCCACACCCCAAGAGTCCCTTAGTTTTGAGAGTCATCAATTATTTCCAGTTTGTTAATTGGGTTTCAAAATTACTTCTATTAAAATTGGTGGACTTCTCCACCCATTTGTTCTTATTTCAACTTCAATTGAATTAATTACTTGTTAATTCTATAATTATATTGGGAAAAAGGTTTGAAAAATACTTCAACTTTGGCCGAAATTGTTGTTACGATACCAAACTTTATGGAGGACCTTTTACCCCCTGCACTATTTAATAGTGTATTTTAAAGGTATATATGTGCTCACGTGGACACATTACTATTTATAATGATGCAATATTTATGATGTCCACGTGGGCACATATATACCTTTAAAATATACTATTAGATAGTGCACGGGGGGTAAAAGGTCCTTTCCAAAGTTTGGTATTGTTTACAGCAATTTCGGTCAAAGTTCGGATATATTTCAGATCTTTTTCCCAATTATATTCTTAACCGCATAACATTCCTTGTGGGATTCGATCCTGAATCTTTGTTGGGTTTTTATTAACACCGACTACTCACTGTTTTAATTAGTTTTTTAGAGTGATTTGACTGTTATCACATGGTTTGCCTCATCCCAAATTAGACCGACATCCACGGTCTTAGTAACCTCTATATACTGGTCAACATGATATACCAGGACAATAGCCTCTGTGCACAACCTGAATATCAAGAAAGGAAACAGAAGAGTAATGGTCTTCTGAAATGCTCTCTCATTGATCTCAGCTATAATCACCTGGGCAATATTGATCTCATGCCCAGCCATCAAACGGGCTATCATCACTGCGCGTTCTAGAGTCAAATGATTATTTGCCATCGTAGCAGACAATCTAGCCTAGACAATGGAACACCAAAACATGGCTGCAAAATTTAGCGTTACCTTCTTGATAGTGATCATCAAGTCCCTAACACACTCGACATCCGCCACCTACTAAATAATGGTCCTGCAACCCATCGTAGAAAGGACTCTCTCTTCTTGGTAACTCTCATGGCATCTTTATTCTGGACCAACTTCATTCGGTAGTGAAACCAAGCCATATTGATCGGCTGCTCATGGGATGGGCCATAAAAAATGGTGGCCTCTGATAAACTTACAGGGATGTACCGTACTTGTGTGGATAGAAGTGGAGGATGGTATAGCTCTTTGGCTTGTTGAAGTATGGCATTCTTCAGTGTGGGTGCATAAAACTCTCGTACCATGATAGGCTATATTTTCCTGGTTCCTCCGTTATCCACTCACACCAGTGCCTCTGAAATAGCTCATGATGGCTAGCACAGTGTGGAGGCTGCCTGTAAGAATGTGTAGCTCATGTATAATAGGTCAGGCATGTTTTTGTTGCGCATTTTGTCGCATGGAATCAATATGAATCTAGAACATGCCCTCCACACACCATCAATTAGGCTTATCGATGATCTGTATAGGCTTAAAAGGTCGAGTAGGGGCTGTATCATGTGGGTCTTCGAACTCTGACGCATCAGAAACAAATATTGCAATTGAATCATAGCTGGAGCCTGACTTAGACTAGGCTGCACACTGAGAACCTGAGGCTTCCACTTGTTGTGACTCCTCACTACTTTTGCCCAAAATTTATGCTTCCTCCTCAAACTGGGAAGCACTATTTTGGCTAGCGAACTCTGGCTCATCTAGTGTCAGAACTATGTCAAGCTTCCTTTCTTGTTGATGAGTAGTCCGGGGTGACTTAGGCAAATTATTATTGGTTCCCGGATCAAATTTAGACATGCTTTGTTCATCATCAGAGCTTTCATCTATAAGTTGACGTCGGGCTGAAAGTGCGGTGGACTTAGACTTGCACCTTTTTGGCAAGTGTTTATCTTCTTAGGTGGCATTGTACCTATAGAGGAGCCATAATTACACAAACATACAAAATCAAAGAAATTAAAGAATGGAAATAAAACTATGAAACCAAAAGAAAATAGAAAAAAATGCAGAAAAGCACATTGTTATTGGCCCTACAGTTGCTTTTTACGGACTGTAGATGCTTCCACAGGTCGTAGGACCCAACTGTAGAAAAGGAATCAACTTTTTAGATTCTGAAGTTGGAATGACGGTTCACCAGTACTGTCACGCCCCGAAACTACCCCCGAGACGCGGACACGGGACCTAGGACCACAAGTGATCCCAAGCTAACCCTGATGGCATGATCATGAGCATACTAAAGATAATAAACTGATGCGGAAGCTAAATCATAAATAAATGAAAAGATGGGGAATACCCATATATTATAACTGAGATATATGAAAACTGATGAGTTTAATACAAAGAAGTTATTAACTCAAAACTAAGCTGAATCT
>JAJONZ010045693.1:0-13061 GCA_029582445.1 Solanum paucissectum
CAACCCCATGCTGATGGATAATTCCCAACTTATGAAGCCTCTTATAGCAGTCTAAGATAAATTCATAAGCATCCTCACTCTCAGAACCAAGAAATACAGGAGGCTTTAGCTTCAAAAACTTAGTCAACATTTCATGCTCATTAACAGTCATAACACAACCCAACAAAGGACAAAAGAAAGAATCAGTACCTACGTTTCCACCCACCTTGAGAGTAGTGATAGCAATAGGGGGATTGGCGGGAGCTTGAGTTGCTTGGATAGGAGGTAGCACTCCAAGGCCAGTCAATCCTTTCAAAAATGACATGATTTGTTGAGCTAACACTGGGTCTATGGGAGGAACACCGGTAGTCTCAGCTTGCACCTCTTTCTCTTGTCCAACCTCCTCAACATTTTCAGCCTCAACATTCTCCTCTACCTCTTCAAGATGCGCAGGGGGGTTCTTATTTCTGGGAGCATTCTCAACATGAGCTCCATCCCTAGTAGGTGCTACTCATCCACGGCGTCTACCCCAAGCTCTTCCTCTACCCCTGCCTCAACCGCGACCTCTCATTGCAGATTCCTCAGCTAGAGCATTGATGGGAGCTACGGGCCTGACGTCGTTGAATCTAGTATTAACCATCTGCGGACAGAAGAGTGAAGGGGGTTAGATACTAATTAGAATCGACATATACCAATTGGAATCAAGTTATAGCACGAAGGAGACAAGAGAAAACAGAGAGACTTCCTAAAGTCCTATAGCCTCTCGAAGAAAAGTATAGACGTCTCTGTACCATTTCGCAAGACTCTACTAGACTTGTTTTGGTACATTGAGATCAACGAACCTAGGCTCTGATACCAACTTTGTCACAATCCTGACCATCGTGATTTGCAACTAATCCAAAAACTAAGGCATTTAAGCTACAGAAGCAAGCTAAATACTAAGGAAAGAAAATAGAGTTCCCATAAACTTCAAACAAAAGTCTAACAACAATGAACTAACATTGCGGAAGTAATGCCTAGAACCTGAAAGTCAATGTACCAAAACATCTAACAAAGAACCATAAGTCTAAACAAGAAGGGTTACAACCCTAAACTAATGAACTAATAACTAACTAGAAAGTCTAAGCCTGAAATGTGGACATAGACGAAAGGAGAACTCATGGCAGCCCGGAAGAACTGGCTCGCCCCTGAATTCGATCGGCGATCACTGATCTTCTAAACGAGGTCTATCAATAGCCGCCTGAAGATGTCATGTACTCGACAAATAAAGAGCAAGTGCAGTATCTGTACACAACCACAGTGTACTGGTAGGATCACGCGGCTATCCCACTAAGTGCAACATACATAAGCCACTACAACAATATAATCGCATGCATATATCGAACATATACAATATTATCAACATTTAAGAACAACGTACAGTTTCACATTTCTCAAGATACACAATTATATCAAATTGTTGGTCCTCTCGTGGGACCCAAACCTAAACTATTAGCATACCAGAGCGTGGTACCCGATCCAATGTTTATGTCAAAACTTGGCAACCGATACTATATTTATGCCGGAACGTGGCAACCGATCCAAGTTAGTGTGTCGGAACGCAACACCCGATCCATTCAACAAGTCACAATCACAATCACAAGAATATTCTCAAGACCATACAATCAAGTCATGATTCATGGCATTCATCATTCATCTATCTCATTTACAACAAGTGTGATCAATAATGCAACATTAGCATACATACACGTATTATGATGAAGCAAGAACAAACATATATCAAACAATCATGAAATCACAACCATCACCTACCTCGAAACAAGCTTGAAACCCTACGAAACTTGATCCTTCCCTTTCCAGATTAGTTCCGCTTGTTCTTGGTCTACAAACGATCAATATAATACGTAAATCAATAAACAATCACTAATTACTCGAATTACTAACAATTCTATCAACCCTAGATCATACCCATGATCCCACTATTCACATTAGGGCTTTTCCCACCATAATTCTCAGATCAAAACTATTCCCCATTGATAATTACCCATTAGATTACGTTCTACAAATCGAAAAATGAATTCGGGGAGTGAAAATTTTACCTTTAGCCTCAAGAATGGTGGAAAACTGTCAAGAAAACCCCTGGGTTTATTCCTTAGCTCTCAAGTTCGAAAATTGCAGAATAAAACATTTTTGGGGTTTATTTACGACTTTAAGTCACGTCGGGTCCACTACAACGGTCCTCACCCTGCTACAGCATCCCCGCCAAGGCAACAGAAATCACCGCCAAAGCGGCTTGCACGAAACAGTGAGCTATTTTATTAATTCCAAGACCCCCATTTCACAATACACCTTCAATCAACGACACTCAAAAAATATTGTTCACACTAAGATCGATTTCGGGAGTTCTATCGCCTGAATTCAATACCGCAAAGGCGTACGGGTTCCTTAACGACTTATCTATCTACTCATGTGATCAAATTCATAATTAGATCACCCGATTGTTACCAGATTTCTCTAGACTTTAATGACTCTGATTTCGTCCAAATCTGAACTAGGTTAAAAATTTCCAAGTTACAACAAAAAAGTTTTCCGACCCAAAAAAATTTCCCGTTGGATTTTTCATAACGACGGAACCCCATCATTACAGAAGAAGAGTAAAAGATTAAAAAAAATTGTGGTTGAAAAATGAGATGAAGATCCTCTATTTATAGTCAATAAAAAGGGTCGTATGAACAAGTGTTTTTTTGTGTCTTATCTAAGAATTCATGACCTTTTAGAGAAGTCACAACCCTTTGGAAAAGTCACAACGTATTGAAAAAGTCACAACTTTTTGGAAAAGTCACAACTTTTTGGAAAAGTCACAACTCATCGAAAAATCACAACCCTTTGAAAAAAGACACAACTTATCGGAAAAGTCACAACTTATCAAAAAAGTCACAATCTAAATTAGGGATATTATAGTAATTTAACATTCAAGCTAGGAGTTCATGCTTTTAAGGTAACTAATTTTTCGACACGTGTGTTGCACGTGATTATCAATTTAGAAAATTAAGCGAAGATTTAAATAATAAGATTTGCACAAAATAATATTGCAGATTCTTTGTGAATGTTCAATGTGGATCATCATATATCTCTTATTCACACGAAACTATGAAGATGGTCAATGAAAACTTTTATTAGTTAAATGTAATAATGTATATATTATTTCAATTTGATGAGGTTCAATCATGTAATTAGTCGTATCTCACTAATATTACCTTATAGACGATATTTATTGTGTATATTTCTTGTCATCTAACCATATGTGTCTTGCACGTGTATTCCACTTAATTTGTTTAGATGTCATATGAACATGTGGAGAACAACTACATTTTATTTTTTAGAACTATTTTTGTATATTACTTTTTATTTTATAAGTTATAACATAATAGATGACGTTCTTTTTGTTGGCTCTCATATTTGACTTTTCGATTGACTGTGTAAATCAAAGATAATTATCTGACTGTCCATAGTTAACTGAGAAAGGTTTCCTCTCTTTTTTTAACGAAAAAACTAAAAATTAAAATTAAAGAATATATTCTATTTGTAAAATAATTTATATAATCACATGTTTATCTTACAGCCAACAAAAATATAGTTCATATACTTGTAAACAATTTTCAATTTATTCAACCAAGCATGATTCGTCCAAGGAAAAATAACAACCCCGTGTTATCATAAATATAGGGGATGTATAATAATATGAAAAATTATTGGTCAAAAGCTAATATAAGGAAAGTTGAAAGATAAAAATAATTAATGTAATAACTATTTGAATTCATAATATTATAACTAAAGAGTGTAAAAGAGTGTGAATAACATTTGCAATAATTAGTAATAACTAAGAGAATTTATAATGTTACAACTAAAGAATTCATGTGCAATAGATGAATTTCTAATAACTTTTATACTTACATAAATAAATAGGACCTTTAATTAACATTACTATTTTTTTATAGTTATTAGATTTTAATTTAGTGTAGGGACAAAATGAAAATATTTATTTCATATTACTGAATATAAAATTTATTTTGTTAATGATAAATTTTAAATTATTCATAGATATTCACATATTTTCACATTTGTTGTGAGTTATTTTTTTAAAAAAAAAAAGAACTCGAAAATTTTTATAATAATATATTTTGAAGTTAGAAGATCTTGTTAACTTGATAATACATTTGTGACATATATATTATATATATATATATATATATGTTTCCATTAATGAAAATATATATCTCATAAAAATTATCTAATAAATAAATAATAAAAATGAAACTAATAAAGACTTCAACTGGCGTTATTAGAAGTCATATGAACTTTTCTTCATCGAAAATACTGAAATATTAAGAAGTAGTAAATTAGTAAAAAAAAAAAAAGGCAATGTTTAAATAGTAACAACTATTTTGAAGCAAACTTCCTGACAATCTAAATCACATAAGAAGCATTGATAAATAAAGTCATTCTTTTGTCTTGAGCATCAAAAAACAAATTGTGACAATTCTCTAACTCTTGAGAAGTTTAATATTTTGGAAAAAGATATTCAGAAACATATATCTACATCACAAGAGAAATTTTTAATAAAAACAAATGAATTTATACTACGATAAAAATTAAACTAATACAAACTTCAACTGGCGTTATTACAAGTCATATGAACTTTTATTCGTTGAAAATACTAAAATGTTAAGAAATAATAAATCAGTAAAACAAAAGAGCAATGTTTACATAGTAATAACTATTTTGAAGCAAACTTCATGTCAATATAAATCACGTAAGTAGCATTAATAAATAAAGTCATTCTCTTGTCTTAGGCATTTGAAAACAAATCGTGACAATTATCTAACTTTTGAGAAGTAAATAATTTTGGAAAAATATATTCAAAAGCATATATCTACATCACAAGAGAAATTGTTAATAAAAGAAGATAAATTTAGAATATAATAAAAATTAAACTAATACAAACTTCAATTGGCGTTATTACAAGTCATATAAAATTTTCATTGTCGAAAATACTTAAATATTAAGAAATAGTAAATCAATAAAACAAAAGGGCAATGTTTATATAGTAATAATTATTTTGAAGCAAACAACCTGACAATCTAAATCATGTAAGTAGCATTTATAAATAAAGTCATTATTTTGTCTTGAGCATCAAAAAACAAATCGTGACAATTCTCTAACTCTTGAGAAGTTTAATAATTTAAAAAAAAAGATATTCAGAAGCATATAATTACATCACAAGAGAAATTGTTATAAAAAACAAATGAATTTAGACTACATCATGTTAACTTCATATATTCTACATTACATACTACTGTATATACTAAGCAAAAAAATAATTGTTATATCATTAGAATTATTTTCCTCAAGTACTCGAGGTTAAAGAATATACCCTCTTACAATAGAACAATTTACTTCATCAGAATAGTGGTACCTCATATTCTGCTAAACTTCGAACTCACTCAACGACAATAAATCACATGAAATTTTTTATAACGCAAGACGAAGAAGAAGTGTAGAAGATTAAAAAAATTGTGGTTCTATCTATAGTCAACAAAGGATAGTATGAGCAAGTATTTTTTGTGTCTTATATGAAAAGTCATGATCTTTTCAAGAAGTCACAACCCTTTAGAAAAGTCACAACTATTTGGAAAAGTCACAACTTATCGAAAAATCACAACCCTTTGGAAAAAGTCACAACTTATCAGAAAAGTCACAACTCATCGAAAAAGTCACAACCTAAGTTACGGATATATGAATTTATACTACAATAAAAATTAAACTAATAAAAACTTCAACTGGCGTTATTATAAGTCATGTGAACTTTTATTCGTTGGAAATACTGAAATATTAAGAAATAGTAAATCAGTAAAATAAAAAAGCAATGTTTATATGGTAATAACTATTTTGAAACAAACTTCCTGGCAATCTAAATCTCATAAGTAGCATTGATAAATAAAGTCATTCTCTTGTCTTGGGCATCATAAAAACAAATCGTGACAATTCTCTAACTCTTTAGAAGTTGAATAATTTTGGAAAAGGATATTTAGAAGCATATATCTACATCACAAGAAAAATTATTAACAAAAGCAAATGAATTTAGACTACGAAACTAATACAAACTTCAATTGGCATTATTACAAGTCATATAAACTTTTCTTTGTTGAAAATACTTAAATATTAAGAAATAGTAAATCAATAAAATAAAAAGGGCAATGTTTATATAGTAATAATTATTTTGAAGCAAACAACATGACAATCTAAATCACATAAGTAGCATTGATAAATAAAGTCATTCTTTTATTTTGAGCATCAAAAAAAATCGTGACAATTCTCTTAATCTTGAGAAGTTGAATAATTTTTAAAAAAGATCTTCAGAAGCATATATCTACATCACAAGAGAAATTGTTAACAAAAACAAATAAATTTAGGCTACATCATGTTAAATTCATATTTTTGAACATTACATACTACTTTATATACTAAGAAAAAAAATATTACATCATCAGAATTATTTTCCTTAAGTATCCGAGGTTAAGGAATATACCCTCTTACGATAGAACAATTTAATTCATCAGAATAGTGGTACCTCATTTTCCGCTAAACTTCGAACTCACTCAATGATAATAAATCACACGAAACTTTTTAAAATGCAAGAAGAAGAAGAAGTGGAAGAAGAAGATTAAAAAAATCGTGGTTGAAAAATGAAGGGTTTATAGTCAACAAAGGGTAGTATGAGCAAGTATTTTTTTGTGTATTATCTGAAAAGTCATGACCTTTCCAAGAAGTCACAACTTATTAAAAAAGTCGCAACTTTTTGAAAAAGTCACAACTCGTTGGAAAAGTCGCAACTCGTCGAAAAATCATAACCCTTTGAAAAAAGACACAACTTATCCGAAAAGTCACAACTCATCGAAAAAATCACAACTTAAGTTAGGGATATTATAGTAATTTAACTTTCAAGTTAGGAGTTCATATAAAATAGAATAGATAGAATAGAAGATTAGCTATTTTCACCATATTGTTTGTTGTCATTAGCTTCACCAATTGATGCTTTTAAATAATAAAAAAAATTAAGGGAAGATTTGCACTCTGTTATTTCATTTAAGATGACATGTATTTTAGAAATTATTCCAAACTTATTGCTCTTAAGTAGTTCTCTTTAGATAATATGTTGGGTATATGTCAATTAAATTTCAGGCTTTTGAAACTGAAATTTTGTTTGATTTGTCAAATGATTTATCTTGCTAGTGCAAGGGGCATAAGTTGTTTAGGTGAAGAATTAATTGAAGAGAAAAATACAAATATATATAGACGGTGAGTTCCTCCATCTTTTCTCTTCATCACTCATTTTCTTGTAACTCTCTTCCTTGCTTTTGTTGAATAAATATTTCTAATAATTATAAATGCATAGAAACAAGTTAATTTTGAGCAAGTTTGATTTGTATTCATTTCTTCTTCCTCTCACCATGCATAATCTTTTCATCACCATATTATATTTTTATTTTTTCTTTATTTCCTTCCGCTCATTATATTTGTGTGTTGTTTGTGGGCGTAAGTATACAATAAATAGATTAGACTCCTATTTATTTCAAGCTTGTATTTTTTTAAAAAAAATTGTGTTATTCATCACACGTTTTGTTATTATTTATGTTATTTTTAAAAGTTAATATTGAATATTATGGGATTCACACGTGCCCATATACATTATATATATACTAGTTTTTTGACATGTACGTTGTCCGTGATTACCAATTCAGAAATATATGTTATAGTAAATAGTATTGCTTATTTAGGGGAAGATTTGAATACTAAGCTTCGTACAAAATAATATTGTAGATTCTTTTGTGAATGATCAATGTGGATCATCATTTATATCTCTTATTCAAGCGAACCTATGAAGATCGACAATGGAAAATTTTATTAGTTAAATGCAATAATATATATATTTATTTCAATTTGATGAAGTTCAATCATGTAATTAGTCGTATCTCACTAATATTACCTTATAGACGATATTTTTCTTGTCATCTAACAAGATGTGCTTTACACGTGTATTCCACGTTAAACTGTTTAGATGTCATATGAACATGTGAAGAGAACAACTACATTTTATCTTTTAGAACTATTTTTATATTAATTTTTATTTTATAAGTTATAACATAATAAATGACGTTCTTGTTACTGGCTTTCATACTTGACTTCTCGATTGACTGTGTACATAAATGAAAGATAGTTATCTAGCTATCCATAGTTAACTGAGAAAGGTTTTCTTTTATATTTCCGGAAAAAACTAAAAATTAAAATTAAAGAATATATTGTATGTGTGAAATCATATATATAATCACTTGTTCATCTTACACCCAACAAAGATATAATTCATATACTTTGAAATCATTTCAATTTATTCAACCAAGTATGATTCATCAAAGGAAAAATAACAACACCATGTTATCACATATATATGGACGGTTAAATAATATCAACAATTATTGGTCAAAATTTAATATAAGGAAAGATGAAAGATAGAAATATAATTAATGTAATAACTATGGAATTCTTAATATTATACCTGAGAATGTAAAAGAGTGTGAATAACGTTTACAATAATTAGTAATCACTAAGAGAATTTATAATGTTATATCTGAAGAATTAATGTGCAATAGTTGAATTTCTAATAAATTTTATACGTACATAAATAAATAGGACTTTTAATTAATGTTACTATTTTTTTTAGTTATTATATTTGAATTTAGTGTAGGGACTAAATGTAAATGTTTATTTCATATTAGTGAATATAAAATTTATTTTGTAAATGATAAGTTTGAAATGATTCATATATATTCACATATTTTCACATTTGTTGTGAGTGTTTTTTTTAAAGAAAATAACTCGAAATATTTTAAAATAATATATTTTGAAGTTAGAAGATCATGTTAACTTGATAATACATTTATGAAATATATAATACTTTTAATTTAAATAAAAATACCTACCAAAATATAAATATATATATTTGCATTGATGAAAATATTTATCTCATAAAAATTAGCTATTAAATAAATAATAAAAATGAAATTAATACAAACTTCAACTTGCGTTATTACAAGTCATATGAACTTCTCTTTGTCTAAAATACTTAAATATCAAGATATAGTAAATAAGTAAAACAAAAGGGCAATGTTTCTATAGTAGTAACTATTTTGAAGCAAACTTCCTAACAATCTAAATCAGATAAGTAGCATTGATAAATAAAGTCATTTTTTTGTCTTGAGCATTAAAAAAATACATCATGACAATTCTCTTAATTCTGGAAAAAGATATTCAAAAGCATATATCTACATCACAAGATAAATTGTTAACAAAAATAAATGAAATTAGACTACATCATGTTAACTTCATATATTGGAACATTACATACTAATGTATATATTAAGCAAAAATAAATTATTTTATAATTAAAATTATTTTTCTCAAGTACTCGAAGTTATGGATTATACCCTCTTAGGATAGAACGATTAACTTCATCATATTAGTGCCCCATATTCCGCTAAACTTTGAACTCACTCAACGACAATAAATCACACAAAAAAATTAAAATGCAAGAAGAAGAGTAGAAGATATTTAAAAAAATTGTGGTCGAAAAATGAGAGGAAGCCCCTCTATATATAGTCAACAAAGGATAGTATGAACACGTGTTTTTTTGTGTCTATTTGAAAAGTCATGACCTTTCCGAGAAGTCACAACCATTTGGAAAAGTCACAACTTATTAAAAAGGTCACAACTCTTTGGAAAAATCACAACTCATCGACAAATCACAACCCTTTGGAAAAAGTCACAACTTATCGAAGAAGTCACAACTCATCGAAAAAGCCACAACCTTAGTTAGGGATATTATAGTAATTTAACATTCAAGTTAGGAGTTCATGCTTTTAAGGTATACTAGTTTTTTGACACGTGCGTTACACGTGATTACCAATTCAGAAAATATATGTTATGGTAAATAGTATTGCTTATTTAAGTGAAGATTTGAATAATAAGCTTAATACAAAATAATATTGTAGATTATTTTGCTAATGTTCAATGTGGATCGTCATATTATCATATATATATCTTTTTCACATAAACCTATGAAGATGGTGAATGAAATTTTTTATTAGTTAAATGCAATGATGCATATATTTATTTCAATTTGACGAGGTTCAATCATGTAATTAGTCGTATCTCACGAAAATAACCTTATAGACGATATTTGTTGTGTATTTTTCTTGTAATCTAACCAGATGTACTTTGCACATGTATTCTATTTAAACTGTTTAGATGTCATATGAATATGTGAAGAGAACAACTACATTTTATCTTTTAGAACTATTTTCTGTATATATTAATTTGTATTTTATATACAGATAGTTATCTGACTGTCCATAGTTAATTCAGAAAGGTTTCTTCTTTTTAACTGGAAAAACTAAAAAATAAAATTAAATAATATATTCTATCTGTGAAATCATATATATAATCACTTGTTCATCTTACACCAACAAAGATATAGTTCATATACTTGTAAACGATTTTTCAATTTATTCAACCAAGCATGATTTGTCAAAGAAAAAATAACAAAATCGTGTTATCGCATATATAGGGGCGGTATAGTAATATATTTTTCAATTTATTCAACCAAGCATGATTTGTCAAAGGAAAAATAACAAAATTGTGTTATCACATATATAGGGGCGGTATAGTAATACGAAAAATTATTGGTCAAAATTTAATATAAGGAAAGATGAAAGATAGAAATAAGTAATGTAATAACAATGGAATTCATAACATTATAACTAAGAATGTAAAAGAGTTTGAATACCGTTTGCAATAATTAATACTTAATAACTAAGAGAATTATAATGTTATAACTAAAGAATTAATGTGCAGTAGCTGAATTTCTAATAAATTTTATACTTATATAAATAAATAGGACTTTTAATTAATGTTACTATTTTTTATAGTTATTAGATTTTAATTTAGTGTAGGGACCAAATGTAAATGTTTATTCCATATTACTAAATATAAAAATTATTTCGTAAATGATCAATTTTAAATAATTCATGTATATTCACATATTTTTACATTTGTTATGAGTTCTTTTTTTTTTTTTAATAACTCGGAATATTTTAAAATAATATATTTTTGAAGTGAAAAGATCTTGTTAACTTGATAATACATTTGTGACATATATAATATTTTAATTTAAATACAAATACCTATCTATATAGAAATATATATTTTCATTAATGAGAATATTTATCTCATAAAAATTAGCTATTAAATAAATAATAAAAATTAAACTAATACAAACATCAACTGGTGTTACGACAAGTTATATGAATTTTTCTTAATCTAAAATACTAAAATATTATGAAATAGTAAATAATAGTAATAACTATTTTAAAGCAAACTTCCTGACAATCTAAATCATGTAAGTAGCATTGATAAATAAAGTCATTCTTTTGTCTTGAGCATAAAAAAATAAATTGTGAAAAAATTCTCTAAATTTTAGAAAAAGATATTCAGAAGCATATATCTACATCACAAGAGAAACTGTTAATAAAAACAAATGAATTTAGACTACATCATGTTAACTTCATATATTGGAACATTACATACTGTTGTATATATTAAGAAAAAAATAATTATTATATCATTAAAATTATTTATCTCAAGTACTCGAAGTTATGGAATAAACTCTCTTATGATAGAACGATTTACTTCATCTGAATAGTGGTACATCATATTCCACTAAGCTTCGAATTCACTCAACGATAATAAATCACACAAAAAATTTAAAATGCAATAAGAAGAGTAAAAGATTAAAAAAAAAATTGTGGTTGAAAAATGAGAGGAAACCCATCTATTTATAGTCAACAAATGGTGGTATGAAGAAGTGTTTTTTGTGTCTTATCTGAAAAATCATGACCTTTCCGAAAAGTCACAACCCTTTGGAAAAGTCACAACTTATTGAAAAAGTTACAACTATATGGAAAGTCACAACTCATCGAAAAATCACAACTCTTTGGAAAAAGTCACAACTTATTAAAAAAGTCACAACTATTTGGAAAGTCGCAACTCATCGAAATATTACAACCCTTTGGAAAAAGGCACAACTTATCGGAAAAGTCACAATTCATCGAAAAAGTCACAATCTAAGTTAGGAATATTATAGTAATATATATATATATATATATATATATATATATATGGGAAAAGGGTCAAAAATACCCCCCAATTTTGTTTTATTGTTTGACTTTGTCCGTGCCGTTAAAATGAAGTTAGATTTACCCCTACCGTTACTAATTTCACCATATATACCCCTCATTTGACGAAAAGCCCCAAATTGACTCAAATTATCCAATTTTAACCCGACCCGACCCACCTAATAATATAACCCATTTTTGTTTATCTTCATACCCGTTCATCTTCATCCTTAAAATTAATAATAAAAAAAAAGATGTAGTCTACAGGCTGATGGAAATGCAGACATTGATGGAGTTCATACTTTACAAAGTGCTACTATAGTTCATAATTGTGTGATCAATATTCTTTTTCTCTTTTGATTTTGGGATTACAGTACATATTATTACTGAACTTTTTACATATTTGAAAAAAAAATTAAAAAAAATCAGCAAATTAAAGCAAAAAAGCTGCCCGGAAAAGTTCTAACCCCGCTGCCCAAAAAACAATAATATCAAACCAAAAAATAAAATAATCCACAACAAAGTTTAATAGCATACAATCAATGACAAACTTGAACAAGGAATATGAAAAATTGAAAAATTATTGGAGCTTGAACTCCCTAACCAAATCTGAAACACAGAGAAAAGAGTGAAAAATGTAAAAGAAAAATAAATCATAATAAAATATAAGAATGGAAAACAAACAGAGGGTCACCGGAAAATGGGATGAAGCTCGGTCGTGGAGCTGTGTTGGTGTTGTTAACTGGTTCGAGAAATGGGTTTGCTGATTTTGGCGTTGGGAGAGAGGCTGTGGTG
>JAJONZ010045694.1:0-15082 GCA_029582445.1 Solanum paucissectum
GTGGCCTATAGATTGGCTTTACCTCCTAAACTATCGGGAGTTCATCTGGTATTTCATGTATCCATGTTGAAGAGATAACATGGCGACATAGATTACATCATTAAGTGAGACTCAATTGTGTTAGATAATGACTTACAATATGAGGAGGAACCGATTGCAATTCTTGATCGTGATGTGCGTAAGATGAGGACCAAGGAGATCAAGTCCTTGAAAGTTCAATGGAAGCATCGTCTAGTTGAGGAAGCTACTTGGGAAACCGAGAGGGACATGCGAGACAAGTATCCCAAGTTGTTCGTCGATTCAGGTACTACTTCATTCTTTCCTTAGCCTATTTTCCTAAGTTTGTTACTCGGTGACGAGTGATGGGTAAATTGGTATCTATTGTAACGACCAGTTTCCGTCATTATAGAAAAGTCAATGGGGAAAATTTTTGGGCCGAAAAACTTTTTCTTAGTAACTTGGGATTTCCCAACGTAGTCTAGATTTGGATGAAATTGAAGTCAGTAAGGTCTAGGGAAATCTGGTAGCAATTGGGTGATCTAAATATGATTTTGATTAAATGAATAGATAGCTAAAACGTTAAAGAATCCGTACGACTTTATAGAACTAAATTCGGGTGAGTAGAACTTCCAAAACTGATCTTGGCGTGAACGGGTAGTTTCTGAGCGTCGTTGGTTGATGGTGTCTTGTGAAATGGGGTCTTGGAATTATTAATTTTGCTCACTGGTTCCGTGAAAGCCGCTGAGGCGGGATTTTCCCGCCGGTGGAGTGGGACTAGCCGCTGTGGCGGGACAGACGCGACTTAAAGTCGGAAATAAACCCCAAAAACTTTTTATTTCGCATTTTTCAAACTTGAGAGCTAAGGAACGAACCCAGGTCTTTTCTTGACAGTTTTCCACCATTCTTGAGGCCAAATCTATTTTTTGATCCGTAGAACGTAATCTAATGGGTAATTATCGATGGGGGAGGGTTTTGATTTGGAAATTATGGTGGAAAGAGCCCTAATTGGGATATTGGGATCTAGGGTTTGATCTAGGGTTGATTGGATTATTAGTAATTGGAGTAATTAGGTATCGTTTATTGATTCTCGTGTTATATTAATTGTTTGTAGACCAAGAACAAGCGGAATGAATCCAAAACGGGAAGAATCAAGTTTCTTAGGGGATTCAAGCTTTGTTCGAGGTAGGTGATTGTTGTGATTCTATGATTGTGTGATGTATGTTATTGCTTCATTATGATACATGTATGTATGCGAATGTTACATTTTTATCACATAAATTGTAAATGAGGATATATGAATGATGAATGCCATGAATCATGACTTGATTGTATTATTTTTAGAATGTACTTTGTGATTGTGATTGTGTATTATTCAATGGATCGGGTGTTGCATTCCGACACACTAACTTGGATTGGTTTCCAAGTCCGGCATAATTATGGGATCGATTGCCACATTCCGACATAGTCATTGGATCGGGTACCACATTTTGGTATGCTAACAGTTTGGGTTTGGGTTCAATGAGAGGACCAATGACTTGTTATAAATATATATTGTTTAGAGTCATGAAACTGTTCATTGTGGTAAATGATGATGATATTATATATGTTCGGTGTATGCATGTTATTGTATTGTTGTGTTACTTATGCACGTTGCACTTAGTAGGATAGCCGCGTGAACCTACTAGTACACTGTGGTTATGTACTGATGCTGCACATGCTCTTATGTTTGTTGAGTACAAGGCATCTTCAGGCGGCTATTGACAGACCTCGCTTAGAAGATCAATGATTACTTCAAATTCAAGGGTGAGCCAATTCTTCCGGACTGCCTTGAGTTCTCTTTCTGTTTATGTCCACATTTCGGACTTAGACTAGTTCATTAGATATTCCTATGTTTAGTTTGGAGTTGTACCCCTTCTTGTTTAGACTTATGGATCTTGTTAGAGTTTTGGTACATTGACTTTCAGGTTCTAGGTAGTATTTCCGTATTTGTTTTAAGTTGTTAGACTTTCGTTTGGAGTTTATGGGAACTCAATTTTCTTTCCTTAGCATTTAACTTGCTTCCGTAACATAAAATGCTTTAGTACTTTGATAAAGTTGGTTAGCTAATTAGTATTAATGGTTCTCCCACCGGAGGGTTAGTGTGGGTGCCAATCACGACGGTCTGGGTCGTGACAATTTTTCAGCTCAAACCTTTGGCATCAGTATGCATACACTTTAATAGTAAAGATGTAATAGTTAGGGCATGTAGCATGATGTCTAACAATAAGTCTCACCATAGAAGAAATAGACATAATACCGTTAGAAAACTACTCTCTAGTGGAATTATCACAATTGACTATGTTGGGTCAAAGGATTATATTTCACATCCAGTTACAAAAGGCCTAACTGGAGACAGGGTTTAAAGATCAAATAAGGAAATGGGTTTACGGCTTAGAACAAGTAATCATGGCGGTAACTCTACATCACAGATTAGAGATCCCAAGAATCAGGTTCAAGGATATCAAACAAAGTTGTCTCTGATGGGTCAACATTTTCAAATAACTCAATTCATTCTCGTTATTAAAACAATGAGTCAAAATAATGGATAAAACATTAAGGCTTTTTAACAAGTTAATAAAGCTTAAATTTTTTAATGGTTTCTAGGTTTGGTAGATTTGAACAAATAGTGTATCTATACAATGACACAGTTAAAATCACCTATATGAGTGTGAACTGTAAGGCGCTTTAATTAAAGAGCATGATTATAAAAAGTTCATTTCTCTATACATTTGTGAAACTTGGAGGTAGTCGTCGCTGAAACGAACACAGTGTGAGATCCATAGACGATGAAGGATTGATTATGTAACATGTGGTTGTCTAGGTATAAACCAATGTTTGACGGTTCAAAGATATCAAATTTAACGATTGACCAAATATATCTAACATATGTTCACTACAAAAAGTTTAAAGGAACCCTACTTATCCAGAAACAGTCACACTTGTACATTTCTTTGTCTTAGATTCATTCCCCATTCATACATGGAATTGCTGCGTTTTAAAACGTGTGAATTGAAAATGAAGAGTTATGACTTTTATGAACAAATGTGGCTTTTTTGAAGAGTTGTGACTTTATGGATAGTTGCGACTTTTATGAAGAGTTGTGATTTTTCATAAGGTTTGTAACTTTTTTGATAAGACACAATAAACACCCATTCACACTAACCTTTGTTATCTAAAAATAGAGGTGGTTCCTCTTATTTTTCAACAACGAATATTAGGATTTCTTCTTCTACTACCAAATTTAGCATTATAAGTGTACTTTATATTTGTTGAGTGGTTCACTGAGATCATGGTTTTAGATATCGATACACCGGTGATTAAGATCGTTCTATCCTGGGAGGATATATTCTATTAACCTCGGATATTCATGAGGGGAATAATGCATTCAGTATATTCGATATTCTTCTTTGAGAAAAATATTTTGTATACTATTTCTAATCTGTTTATATTCTATATTCTTAAAGGTTTTAATTTTCCAGTTTTAAAAGTACTCTTTAAACTTTGTTATTTCTTACAAGTTCATCAAAGTTATTGTTCTAAATATATTAGTAATATAGATTGAACAACAAGAATAAAACTAAAATAGGGTATATTAGATAACAAATTTTATCATTTTGAAATATATGTAGTTTATGGCTGCTTAGGTCACATCCTGACCAACTTTTTTGAGTCAGACTTTTCTTATGTACGTCTAAGCAAATATTACCCACAAAAGATTGTCATAGAGTTACGTTTAATGTATTTGCTTGCTCATTGACTTCATGAAGATTCTTTTTTACAAATAATGTAGTTTAATATATCGATTTACATAATTAAAGATAGAAACAAAAAATACATTAAATATTGGCTAAAAAAATTTATATATCAATTTTGACGATAATTGATTATGCATAAAGAAAATTAATTTAATGGCTTATTTTTTTATAAACATAAATATTTATTGCATATTAAAAGGTGATATCTTAAAGGTTGTAATTGTTGTAGCGCTTAACCAAATACATTATTATTTCTCCAATTTTGTAACAAATCAGATTTAGTAGAAACATTGTACTACTTTAAAATATCTTAAAAATAAACTCCTACATAATTGTGTTTCTGGTAATGTACGATGCACACCAACCTGTTAGTAGACTCAGATTTAAAAAAATTCCAAGTTAGTTTTGAGTTAAAGAAACGTGTGTATCCATAGTAGGGTGACGTTATAGTAGATGTAAATCTATGTTGTTTCAAAAAATTAGAACATTTATTTATTGACATTGTTCAAATCTATATTATATATCTTATAGATTGTAATTGTTGTAGTACTTAAAGAAATACGTTATTTTTTCTCCAATTTTGTAACAAATTAGATTTAGTAGAAACATTGTACTACTTTAAAATATCTTAAAAATAAAATCCTATATAAAGGTAATTTTGGTAATGTACGATGCACACCAACCTGTTATTAGACTCACATTTAAAAAAATTCCAAGTTAGTTTTCGTTAAAGGAATGTGTTTATACATAGTAGAGTGACGTTATAGTAGATGTAAATCTATGTTGTTTCAACAAATTAGAACATTTATTTATTGACATTGTTCAAATTTTACTTCTCTTCCATTATACCACCCCCCCCCCCAACCTTCCACCAATTTTTGATATTTATATTTTGAATATTTATGTCTTTCAAATGTTAAATAAATAAGAAAAACATATTTATGATGCATAGGAAACATAATGTTTTTTCAATAGATTATGCGGAATAAAATGCTTTAATTAACAAAGCTTTTTTAAAAATGAAAATAATAAAACAAAAAAATAAACATGATAAAGTTTTATGCTTTCAGAGTGCGAAAATCAATTGTAGACAATTAACTTAAAATAAAGGGAAAATGCATAAGTACCCCCCAGCCTATGCTCGAAATCCCTGAGACACACCTAACTTTTACTAAGGTCCTATTACCCCTCCGAACTTATTTTATATATAATTTTTTACCCCTTTTCAGCCTACGTGGCACTCTCTTGTGGGCCCAACACGTGCTGACATTTTTTTCAAGGATAGTGCCACGTAGGCCAAAAAGGGGTAGAAAATAAATAAAAAAATAAGTTCAGGGGGGTAATAGGACCTTAGTAAAGGTTAGGTGTGTCTCAGGGATTTTGGGTATAGGCTAGGGGGTACTTATGCATTGTCCCTAAAATAAAAGACTTGAATTTTTAAACTTAATATAGCTAGAAAAATAATGAATCTTTCACCTTCACCTTCTTTTTTAAATATGTATATTAAATAGTTCTGCTTGATAATTTACTTTGGTGTTCACATTCTTTTTCAATTTTAGTCGTGTTATTAGTTTACCCAGAAAATTTTCAGATTGAACATTTACTCGATACATAAATTGATTTGTTTGACTTTGGAAGTGTAACAGGTCATTTAGTGAAACCATACTAAAATCAACATTTTAATAAGAATATTAATTAATGCACATATCTAGTAAATATTTTAATTGACCATATATTTGCTAAGTGAATGAAATTAGAAAATTTGAAAAAAACACATAACCGGTGGACACTTAAAATGAGAACAAAGAAAAGGAAATGTGGACAGTCCTATGATACAAGTAAGACATGCAAAATAGTTAAAGATACAAATGGTCCATGGGACAACATGGACATATAAAACAATACTAATCAATAGAGACACACACAGGTCCAAACTTTTAGATAATGTTGGTGTTTTTAGGATCTTGAACATTAATATTGTTTAATGAAAAGTCCTCCAATAAAGTCACTGCTTCATCAATATTCCAGTTTAGATTTTCAAGATCTGTTGTGATTATGGTTCCTTTTATTTAAATAACTTGTTTCTTGATAATTTAGTATAGTTTCATGCGTAGTACTCAGAACCCTAGCTTGTGTAAATTTATCCTAGTCCATGAATTATACTTGTTAGGTCAACCAGATAGAAATTCATGCTTCAGATTTTGAATGTCATATTCTTAGTATATAAATATTGCATTCTCAGTTAGCATGTCAGTATTTTGAGCTACTCAGTATTTAGTGCATTTTAGCTTCATGAATATTCATTTGGGAGTAGACTTATCATCAGGTTGGACTAGGGTTCAGCGTACCCTCAAAGTCCCAAAATTAAGTGCCCCCGTAGGTTTACAAGTCCCCTCTGTTTGGCATCCGTTTTAGTGATCACACCACAATCATGCCTTTCTATGCCTGTCAAGGTATATTAGGTCCTCTTGATGGGGCGTATACATCGGACCTGATGATTAGTTCACGTGGGTTATGTCGGTTAATAGTAGCTCCCATAGTCATACTTTTATTGCATTGACCAGGTTTTCAGCATTTATTTCAGTATAGAGTTCAACATGTTATCTTCATGACTAGTACTTGGTCATTGCATCCAGTTTAGTTTTCAGTTATACTTCAGTACATATCTATATCCTTGTTCAGATGATGTCATTGCTCAGTTATGCATTGTGCAACTTATATACTTTGTTCAGCTTCGCATATCTATGTCATGCATGGTCAGTACATTCCAAGTACTGACGCATACTTTGTGCTACATCATTTCATGATGTAGGTTAAGGTACTCAACAACCAGATCACGCTTAGTTCGTTCCTCAGTCGGACTTCAACAGCTTCAGTCGTGAGTCCTCATATTTCGAGGACAATAAACATGCTTTATCTTTTAGTCTTTATTTTTAGTTTAACTTTTGTTACAGTTAGCTGGGGCATCTCCCAGCAACTCAACTCAGCTAAAGGCTTTTCAGACATAGTATAGTAGATTCAGCTCGAGTTATTAGGTTGTTGTTTTAGTCATCACTAAACTCTTATTATTCATATTTACTTTCAGACTTGTTGGATTTTTCCCCATTTTAGATTTCCACTGTTTTTCGCTTTCGCATAGTATATGATTCACTTAGTTATATTTTCAGCATGCTTGATGTATGCAAGACTCAGGGTTATCTTGGGGTAACTCATGATCCTAGGTCCCGTGTTACGTCTATGGGGTAGTCTCGGGGTGTGACATCGGACCACTTAACAGTGGATATCGAGGAACCGAAGTAGTCATTGATCCTATCAAAGCCTGGGTTGCTCGTAGATTCTTTATATGCTGAAAAATGTCTCTGACCTTAACCGACATGTCTGACAAAGTCCCTCAAGCATGACCACATGTTGAAACTCTAGCAGAAAGTGTGGATGCTCCATCCACTTCCATTGAATACTTCATTCTATCCATATAGGAGAGAATATATTCCAAAGAAGTTGTTTAAGAGATTTATCAAAGTGAAAGCACATGATAAAAAGTCAAAAAACAGAATTTTTAAGAATTTCCTATAGCCTCCCGAAGATAGGATACATATGTCCTGCACCAATCCTTAGGATTTTACAAGGCATTAGCTCTGATACCAACGATGCTGGTGAACATATGCTTTTGACATGAAACGGTCACGACCTGATTCCTAAAGTCATGATGGCACTAACTACACCCCACAAGTAGGTAACCCTTAGCCTAGAGCCATAGACTACTAAGAGAAAGTCAACAACAAAAAGCATAAAGCAAAGAAAAGGTAATCAATTCAACTATAATACAAAGAACCATCCCAAGACCTTACATCAATCAGTAATCCAACATCTACTCCAGAATAAAAATGCAAGACTTTTACAAATAAGAAATAAGTACATGCTATCTCTAAATACAATAAAAAGACTAAGCATAGCCAAAATAATAGATGGAAATTGGAAACTCCGGACATCAAGAGCTCACCCTAGTCTTCAAAATACCAAGCTGCTCCACACAACTACAAATCAATGGTGATAACTCAAAATAGGACATGTAGGGAACATAAGTGTAGTATGAGTACCAAACACGACACTCAACATGCATCGACCGACATAGCTTAAAATATAACACTAGCATAAACAACAAGTAATAAGGAAAGCATAGCACAAGTAACTAAACAAGAGATACTATAGTAGAAAAACAACAAGGAAAGAAACATAGTACAAGCAAATGATAAGCCAAGTCAAGAACGTACTTGGAATGCAAGCCAACAACCTATTTGAAAGAAATTAAGATATCGAGTCAACTACCCAAGGTCATGAGGACCCACAACCACAATTCTAAAGCCAAAGTCGATTAGCTAACAAGGAAATCATAATTAAAAAGAATAGATTGTAGTTAAACAATAACCTAACCGGACCTCATAAGCCTATAAGGTACAAACAACTAACATAACTCAGGTGCCCCCTATAAAACCGAAGGGTGCAAATAGTAAACTGGTGGTAAGAAATGCATATGTATGTAGGTTAGTCATAGAACCATAAATGACCAACCAGAACCAAGTAAGGGCCTTCAACCATAAGTACCCAATAATTGGATCGCCTGGCAAACTAGTGAACTCCAAGGGGTGTAAGCCGCCCAGCTAGCAACAATAAATCCAGAAGCATAAGTGGGACCATAGAAGGGCCGCCCAGTCAAATAGTAAACTCCTAGGGGTGTAAAATTCCAAGCTTGCAAGAGCAAACCTAGTGGCGTAAGTAAGATAAAAGCATGCAAGAAAGGGCATCATCACACCGACTAGTAAAGTATAAATTGATGACATCCCAGATGCCTCTAGTTTCTCAAGTAGAAAAAGAGCACATCCTTGATAGCTCGACAATCTCAAAATTAGTAAAACCAGTAATCCAACTGGCACGACTCCCGTTAAAACTAGTTTACAATAAAGACGAGTAAAATAGTATCTCATAATGAAAGATAAATTGCTAATTCATGAACCGGGATCCTATCCCAAATCCATCAGAATGAATAAATAGTTCAAAGAAAGGCATTCCGAGTAAGATAAATATACAGCCAATGAAACCATGCTACTAAAGTGGTGAGTACTAACTTGGGAGCCGATTGGTCCACACACACGGCCTTGGGCCCAACAATATAATCATAAGTTCTTAAAGTATACAATATGCCTACCATTAAATAACAAGAGAATGGATCAAAGAAGATCCTTCAAATCATTAAAAGGAGAACAACTAAAGGGACGATTCCCTACCCCAATCATACCGCTCCAGTCCTTGATAGAGCATAGCTAGCACCAACCACAACTATGACAAGCCACCAAGGTCACATGCACCAACTCAAGGAGAACTACCCAGTACTAGCCCTACATGAAGAAAATCATATTTACAGGTTGATAAATCACAACATAAAAAATCTAAGGTCCAACCTAGTCTAAGGCCACAGTGTATCAATCCTACCAAGGATAAATAAGAGCATCTACACCACAAGAAAGTACTAGCCTAAACTAAGGATCTGAACACTCACATCAGTGTAAGGATCCTACGGAGTCAAGAAAAGATGGAATTAATAAGAGCAGATGAACGCCCATCAAATATAGCCAAAATCATATGAAATCTATACTAAGCATTATATAATAAGCTCGATCAAGAAAGTAGACCAAAGCCTACCTTAAAGCCGAAAAAGCACTCTAGATCCACAGCACAAGAGCTATTCAGCTAAACACCTCTCAAAATTCTACCATGCTATCAAATTATTGGTCACAATGTCATTATGGACGTTTAGAAACTAAATTTACAATGATTGGAAATGAACACAAAATCGAGTAAAAAAAGGAATGTGGTCTTTGCACTGGAAATCCCAAAATTGACTCCATAAAAAGGTCCTAAACTACCAATTGAGCTTGTTCCCTCAAATGACACTCAATTCCATGCACGGAATAGCACAAAAACCAAGTGCTATTAACATATCAACTAAAGAAGTATAAAAGAGAGATGTCAGTCCCTTCGGGGTGGAAAATACATCAAAAAAAGAGCCACCAACACTTCGAAATACTCCAACACATAGCCACCAAGATTCTGGATGTCCAAAACTTCAAATCTAGTCGCCATAAGGAGCTTCTATGCTTGAAATATTACACTTTGAATATGAGGGCCGAAGGTAAAAATTTAAGATTTTAATAGTCAAAATTGGTCGCCAAAAGTAGAATCTAGTCGTTAATGGCCTAAATTTTGGTCCCTAAAAGCCTACACCAGATATTAGAACTTCAGTTGGTTTGCTCAAACTCCGAATTCTCTAATAGGGTGCCTGGGATAAGTTCAGAACCTTGTGCATGCAAAAAAATATGTTTCCACATAAAATTCAGCATTTTAGATTCAACAGAACCATTCAAACTTCCAACCGAGGTCATCTCTACAAAAAGTGGGTCCCGCACCCAAGTTCCATTTTAAGCTAAAATCCACAAAAAAGTTCAAAATGAGACCAGTAGCGTCGAGAACTGCATGAAAGGTAATTGTAGACTAAATTCAATATACCATAGCTAATTATGCTGACGTAATTCTCATCCGACCACATTTACCAAAAAATTTGATGAAAATCAAACTTCATCTTAAGCTTCAAAGTTAAAACTCATAACGGCACAAACTGACACCACAAGTATCAGGTCCCAAACCAACAATTCCCCTAGCCTTAAATGGCCCTTTCAGAGCTGATGAAAAAGACAGAATTGCATTACGATGTTGTCTTTCTGAAATTTTGACAGAAGTCAACCACTTAAGTTTTCAAGGCTCTAAAATATGAAAAGTTGCACAAAACTAAAATGAACGACCTGGCGACTGACTGTCAATCCCAACAAGTCATAATAACTTGGAATCAATACAAGACAGCTTTAAATGTTGAAAATATAGGAAAATAGGGAAAATGACCTAGAGGGTAATTATAAGTGAAGGCATGGGAGAAGCCACTGTTTTTGAAGGAATTGAAAGTGCCATATGTTGAGGTAGTGGATAAAACAATTGTTGAACCATTGGAGGAAACATATGTGAAAAAGAGGAACCTCTTGTAATGGAGTTCAGAAATGATTTTCTTGTTGAAACATTTGTTGGAAGCACATTAGGGACCGAAATTGGGCCCTTCACTCTTTAAAAGTAGTTTCCACCATGAATCGCAATGGAGACAACAAACGAACTACTGATACTGGAAAACTAGTAGGGGACAACATAGGATCCCTTGAACCCTCAATGTTTGTCCCACCTGGTATCATAGGTCCAACAAAGGATTAAGGGAAATTTGATGTAGAATCCTCTTCACAAACTTTCTTTTTCAATGCTTCACGTACCTGTTTATGCGTTTGCTTGATTACATATAAGATCATTGAGATCGTAAGGAGGCATATCAATGCAAATACCATTATCCTTCAACACTTCAAGAATCTCATTCGAAATTTCCTTCACCCTATTTTCCTTCGTTACCTTTAGTAGTTTTTCATTTAGTTTCTTAATTTGTTTATTTGTTAACGCATCTGTTTTCACCATATTTTTGGATCTCTTCAATGTTGTCAACTCCATAACTTTTCAAAGGTAGTGATTGTAGCACCATGATTCAAAATAATTTAGGTTCGTTGTTGTAAGGACTATAGAATATTGCACCCATTTCATCATCACTAAGAGTTCTCAATTCTTGAGCCTTAGTCAAGAACCCTTTTTCTCTTTTCTTGTATGAGATTTTCCTGTCGGTTTCATTTTCACTCAAATACATCTTCACTTTATCTCTAGGCAAGGCTAAAGAGGAAGAGGAGGATAAATGTTTTTGTTTGAAATTGTCTTTGTTGTTTTTTTCTTTTCCTAGAATTGACTCCTATTTATAGAAAAAAAATATATTCTGAAAATTTTGAATTTGGAATTCTTAATTGTAGGCAATTATTGTTTTGGAATAAAACTAAATGAAGGTATATTATATAAAAATCTTGGATCTTATCATCTTTAAATATATGTAGTTTATGGCTCCCATCTTCCCTAGGCCTATTTTTTCAAGTCAAATGCTTTTTATTAGGAATTGTTTTTGGTGTGGTACGTCTAATGAAATAGTACCCACAAAAGTGTCACAATCCAAAAATGGATGTGATGGCACTTGCCTTAATCCATCAAGAAAATTCACCCTTAAACTCGATTAAACAAACAAATTCAGAAATAAAGAAAAAATGAAATCTCAAAATAAAAATATGCATATAACTTAATAAAATTCATAATACCCCAAAAATATTGTTGTCACGTGTACAAGACATTAATGTATTAATATAGATTCAAAAGAAAGTAGAAGTCTCAAATGATATTGTTTCTAGAGTATAACATATCATAAATTGGAGTAAGAGGGCCCGCTGAGATGACATGCAACTACCTCATAAGTCTCCACAGAAAGCCTTGGACAAGAGGAGAAAAGAGAGTATTATGATGATTTGGGCTCGTAACCAACAAAAGTATAGAAGAAAGGGATGAGTACCAAATAACACGGTACTCACCAAATAAACCGTTAAACACAAGGTAAAGCAAAGAAGAATCCAGGTACTACTATCACACCACAAGCGAATCTCCACAACTACAATCTATACATAATCAACCCAACCTAGTAATTCACAATACACAAGCACATAGTATGAATATAAACACTTTACCACAAATAGATCATCAACACCATTTATCAAGTTCATCAATCATATTTTTCACAAAAGAAAGAACAAGTTCACAGATGGTAATGATGTGCAAATGCAATGAAATGAAATGCAAAAAAGGTGATGCATGTTTGTCCAAACAATATTATCCACTGAATACTAGGCTGGAACCCATGTGGGACGCACAAAGTCCATGTACCTTTGGAAACAAATTCTCATTGGCATAATCATCACTCGCTGAAATCATTTCCCATCTGCATCCCGAAACCATTTCCTATCGACATCATCACAATAGATCTCGTTATAGTGTTTTTGAACTAATGAAAATTGGAATGTTCACACAATAATGAGGAGTTGACAACTTACATATCAATTCACAATTCATAACAACACAATCATAGTCTTTTATCTATAACGTGCCTATATCACTACTCAAATCACTCATTATATAACATACATCACATTACCATCATGTCGCCTTTTTCATTATAACATTTTTATCATCGTAATTAATCAATTTGAAGAATTCAACCATCAGTGATTTTTGTTACTCCCTAACACAAACGACAAGGAAATACAAGATTCTACATGCTTAACAAAGGTCTATAAATTCACTAGTCTTAAGCAAATCACACAATCACTCATTCACTTGAGCTTTTACTTTCCGTAGGGTCTCCAAATCAACACAAGCTATTCAAATAAGAAATCACAATAAGAATTCAGAATTATCAACACCCGTATAATGCTTTTTGAAAATGGGTGACCTAAAAACCCAATTCAGGAAATGAGGGTTAAATTTGCAAAATAATATACAATTGTGTTACCTAAAATATTTGGAACTCATTGGTGAAAACCATTTAAAACAGAGTTGAAATAAATGTTAAATCGCCTTTTTATCAAAACCTAGGGTTCTTGAAAACCTCACAAGGTTTGAATTAGAAACGAGTAATAATATGGAAAATCTTAACATTATTATATAATAATAAAGAGGAGGATTTTAAATCCGTTACCCAATCGAAGATTATGAAAAATCCCTTTTGAATTCTCCAAAGTCAAGCTTGTAGAGTTCAAGAATGAGAGAAATGGGAAGAATTTTGGATTTTTCAAGGAAAATAGTTCAGGAAAAAATTGCTTATTTCTATCGCGATGCAAGACCTCGCAATCATGACGAGTAAATAGGTAAACTCATTTAGCTTAACCATCGTTATCACGACTAGGCATCATGTGTTCACGATGACTAAGAACTTACATCTACACGATCGTGACATGGGTCACATGATTGTGATGCACACAAAGATGAGTTCACCTAATCGCGAGAGAGAGTCTCGCGGTCACGGTGAACAAAATACATGGCACTTGAAATGAGAAACCAATGATTCACACAAGGCAAAATTTCATCGAATGGACCCTTAGGATTCGTTTGAAACCCTAGTACACAAACCAGATATGCTACCTAACTAAACTCAAAGTTTTGTCTTAGTGAAACCGTCGAAACATGGATTCAGCGCCTCCTGGGCAAGAAACCCGTGAAAGTCATAATAAACTAACTTAAGGCTCAAAATACCAAAATACCCTTGGAACCTCTAAAATTCATCTAAGATTTCTCCTACCGTAAAATCATCTCCTAAATTAAATGGAATCATTGAAATTTTGATCTGAGCGTCTAATCTTTGAATGTTGACCAAACTCAACCCTTAGTATAAAATCACCTAACCTTCAAACTTTAGACCCCCAATTCCATGAAACACCTCTGAATGAGAAAGTGATGACACCCCTAGTCCAAATTCCATATTCCGGAGTTGATGGAACTGAAATTTTTTTCATTTGGAGACTCAAAACTCCAATTCATACCAAAAACCACTTACAAACATATTAGACCTTCCAAAACTGAAAAACTTCCAAAAATCACAAATTTTTAATCGAATTTTAAAATCAATTTTACAATTGATTGAAAATGACTTGCAGCCACTATCGGGAGGGGTAAAATTATAATTTATGAAATGTTCCAAAAATGACCTTCCTGGTCACTACATTATACAACACTAAAAACCATATTTGTCGTCAAATATAATGTAAAAAAAGTACATGAATCTTTGAAAAATTGAGGATATTTGGTAGGCATGTCAGACTCCATCTCCAAAGTCGCCTCTCCAACAAAATGATTCTTTCATTGCACTTTATACTAAAGCAATCTCTTTTCTAAGTTGTCGAACTATCACGCCCCGAGACTACCCCCGAGACGTGGACACGGGACCTAGGAATACAAGTTATCTCAAGCTAACCCTGTTGGCATGATCATGAGCATAATAAAGATAATAAACTGATGCGGAAGCTATAATCATAAACAAAATGAAAAGATGGGGATTACCCATATACTAGAACTGAGATAAATGAAAACTGATGAGTTTAATACAAAGGAAATAGTAACTCAATACTTAGATGAATCTAACTATGTCTGAAATAAGCCTCTAAACTGACTAGAAATGTTGGGACATGCCCCAACTAGATCTAGAAAAACTGAAACTAAAAGACTGAAAGCGATAAAGATAAACATGTCACTGGTCCTCGAAGAATGAGGACTCACCACTGATGCTG
>JAJONZ010045695.1:0-12151 GCA_029582445.1 Solanum paucissectum
CAGCAAGAGGTAGCTATATCCTAGAGAAAATGGGACTTCAAAGTTTCCGAAGAAAGAAATTGAAAAGGATTAAAAAACCTCCTTGACTTTTGTAATTTTTCAATATCTTTTTCAATTGAACTACGTCTTTGATTAGGTATAGTTTTTTTGAAAAGGTTCTTTTCGTTTAGTCTTTCCTTTGTAAGGGGAGAGTCTCCCTTATTTATGTTTTCCTAGTATCTTTGTAATGAGATGAGTCCTCTCCTTAGGTGCTTAGAGCTAGGTTTACCCTTTCTAGTAATGGGAATGAGTTGGCTAGCCTTAGTAGGTAAGTCGACTTCTAAACCACCATAGGATCGGAGGTTAGGTTTATGTCCCCCTCCTTGTATATTTCTTTGAATTTTATTTATGTTAAGGCCTGGGGGTGTTGCTAAGCCCCTGACCCATCCAAGGGTCATTCAAATAAAAATAAAAAATAAAATAAAAAACCCTAACCCTAAACCCTAAATCCAAAATCCTAAACCCTAAACCCTAAACCTTAAACTCTAAACCATAAACCTTAAACCCTAAACCCTAACTAAACTCTAAACCCTAAACCCTAACCATAAACCCTAAACTATAAACCCTAAATCCTAACCCCAAACCCTAAACCCTAAACCCTAAAACATAAACCCTAAACCCTAAACCCTAAACATTAACCCTAAGCCCTGAACCCCATCGCTTCCCCATTTCCAAATTGTTTTCTCTCTCTACGCCAAACGCTCCCAAATTCTGCCTAACAATTATATTCCTAAGTCTAGTGGAACTACCAGAATGGAGCATGAGTCACCGGTAGGTCTCCTTAGGCCGCCGGAACAGTCCCAACAGAGGCGCCTGGATCATAGCAACAAAACCCACCAAGAATCGCCACTAATTCATCCAACAACTTTGTGAATTCACGAAACTCTGAGGCGATGAACAATGCAAATTCTGAGAGGGAGTTAAAAGGGACTCAAAAAATTATTTCCCTTGATCGCATTAGATTGATTCATGGAAATTTGTTTAGTGGGAATGAATGTTCTAATCAAGAGCTACAACATACTAAAAAATCGAGTGATTCCATCTTGCCAATTGCTAGATTTCAGGATGCAATTTTTGGGAGAATTGCTTCCGAATCGGCTGAGACGCACCTTCAAATTCGAGCATCTTCCCAACAAATTCGAGGAGAATTATACACTGGGGATTACTCACCTAGTGAAGAGGTACATCTCACTGCAATTTCAAGCAATTTTGACGGTCGAATCATCGGCGATAAAGATTCCGGTGGGGGAGCAGAAGCAAAAGTGAAAAATGGTGGTAGTACAACTAGAGGATAATACCTTACTGATAGAGAGGTCCATCTTTCTGATATATCTATTAATTTAACTCCAGAACAAGTTCAAGAGGAAATTCCGGTCACTTTGGTTAGAAATTAGGCACAACATACCAACAACCACCAATCGGAATTCGCAGAACCTCCACATAGGCATGGAACCAACCAACAAGGGACCCCGTCCCATAACCATGCAGATTCAAATGGTCAAAAACAAGCTCAAAATAAAATTGATTATTAGGGAATTGAAACAGGATCAAAGAGCAAAACAAGCTCAAAATGATCATCAAGTTAATGTTGATTCTAAACCTATGGAAGTGGTTGATGTGGATAGTTCCTCTCAATTCTCCTTTGGAGTTAAACCCGTTGACACAACTCAAAACAATGGGGGACAAAAAAGGTCAGGTAAGGAAGTCAATTTTATCAATGTTATTGATACTAACCAAATGCAGGTACAACAAACAACATGCAGCATCTCACAAGGCAAAGCTTTAACTGTAGAAAGAGCTTAATCAGGTAAATTCACTAACTCTACTCTTGATCACAATGCTGTAATTCTGAGCGATAGTGAAGCCCAGCTGCAAATGAATGCAAAGGGGCAGAAGGATGGTAATTTGAGTGAGCAGGAATAGGGGAGGAGAGACATTACTTCCCATCACTAGGTTAGCAAGAATTAGGGCAATAGGAATGAGAAATTGGGGAAAACTCAGCAGCATAAACAAGGAGAGAAGTCTGATCCTAATAGTTATCACAATGCTTTCCCAAAAGTTTCCTCCAATTATGAGAAACATATCCCCCAGAACCAAAACAATCAGCAAATCAATAACCATAATCAATCCACTGGTGAAACCAATCCCAACAACACTCAAAATACCAAAAAAGATCAAACCACTAAACCTGCACCCTACACAGTAGTTCAAACCCTTGCTGCACGACTTAGGTAAAACCGTGCTAAGTGTGAAGCTCCCATTGAACTGGTGCCTCCCAAACACACATCCAAACAAGGTTTACCTGCTGTCATTTATGGTATGGATGATTTCATGACAAAGTTTACTGTGGACTGCAAATACACTTTGATAGGTAAATTCAGTAGCACCATGCCAAAGGTATAACTGATCAGAAAGAGTTTTATCATGCAAGCTCAGCTGACTGGAGGGGTCAACATAGCTCATTATAATGCTAGGAATGTGTTTATTGACTTGGAGAATGAACTAGACTATAACACAGTGTGGACTCAACAAAGAATGACCATTGAGGGTAAACTGATGAGAAAAAATGCCTGGACTCCAAACTTTAGACCTGATGAGAAAATTCATATTGTTCCTATATGGGTACTACTTCCAGGGCTGCCATGACATTTTTCAAAAAAGAGTTTATAACACCTCTTCTATCTTCTATAAGCAAAGTTCTGTATCTAGACTCAGCCTCCTTTAAAGGAACCAGAGCTAGTATGGCCAAGGTAAAGGTCCAAGTGGACCTAACCAATGCAAGACCTAGACATGTATGGATTGGGTTAGATGAGGAGGACCTTACTATAGGAAGATGGCAAGCTATTGAATATGAAAGTGTCCCCCCCTACCGTGATTACTGCAGACATCAAGGTCACACGGTACACGAGTGCAACTTCAAAATGAGGGATGAGGAATTCAAGAAAAGGAAAGAGTTGGAAGTTGAGACAAAAGACAAAAATAAAAGTGAACAGGTGCAAAAAGGGAATGACAGCAGACAGACCAGGACAAAGGAAAAAGAATAGGAACACACCCAAGGTACCAAAGAAGGTAAACACCAAAGACAACCTGAGCAACAAAAGGGAAGATGAATGGCAAGTGCACAGAAGGAAAAATAATAAACAGCATGAGGAAAAAACCCAGAAAATAGCATGGAGGCCAACCTCACCACAAAACAGGATGACAAAGGACCATCAACAAGGCACATTACAACAAGCAGGTATAACAGTCAATTCTAATAACAACTCCTTTACTAACTTGAATATGCAAGAACAACAAAATGAAGGCAGGGAAGAGCCTACCAGCAATGGAAGGACACCACCACAAGGAGCACAAAATAGGTATGAAACAAACCATAATCAGGAAACAAAGGTTTTACAAAAGGGAAACAAGGAGAGCAACAAGAGCACATGTATTGACTCAATGCACCCAATCCCCACAAACCCCAATAAATTTTCCCTTGATTGTATGGTTGAATTTGAAGGAGGGATGGATGAGGGAAGTTAGGAGAAACACACTAGCATGCATGAAGGGGTGTCCAAAGGGTGGAATTTGCCTCATGTTCTGCATGAGGGTACAAATATTGACCATAGTCCTGACCCTAGAGCCTCTGCTACCCCTCAGGTTTAACAACACAGTTCGGGACACCATGTCCAATAGAAAAATCAATCTGGGGTTAAAAATCAAGCTGGTAAAAAAATGATGGGTCCAAACAGCAAGTTGGGGTAAGAAACAAGGATAACCAAAATAAAGGAGCTATGGCAAAAGACATGGGATCCAAAGCAAGTACTAGCAACCAAGTGGGCACTCCCAAAAGCAAAAACAAACCTAGCAAAAAGAAAAGAGAAGCTGCCAAAAAGAAATAGAATAAACAACAAGATAGTGATCAGCAAGGAGAGCAGAATAAGAATGATGAGGTTTGCAAAAAGTTTATTATGATAGATGATCAGCTTGGAATGGATATTACTCCTCTGCAGGCTCAATATATGACTCCTCCTCCTATTGTTCCTCCTGATTAAAGTCAGAGTAATTGTCAAGTTAACATTGTCCCTATTATTGATGAATATGTTGTAGATAACTCTGAAGATGAAGTTGATGTGGATAATCAATATCTCAAGTATCTTGATGACGATGATGATGATGAGACTAGTGAGTTATTGATTAGAGCCTTCAGTCCACACAATGATAAGGGTCTTGAAGATGAAATTCAACAGGTAACTAATAATCAGGGATTATCTCCAAGAGGCCTTCATCATAATAGATTCCACTTCAAAAGTCCAGACATCAACACTGTCAGTGCAGGCAGACCAAACACTAGGCTCTTTACTTCCAAATCATCTCAATGATTAGTACAGTCATTTGGAATGTGAGGGGGATCAACACACAAAGGGTCCTTGAAAGACTCAAAATGCTCAAGAAGATGCACCAACTCTCCATCATTGCTGTCCTTAAACGCTTTTTAGACACTGTCCTTGTTCAAAGCTTTAAAAACCAATTAGCTATGGAGCATACTGTAAGTAATTGGAACGGCAAAATTTGGCTTTTTTGGACTATGGACATTGATTGTGTTGTACTAGAGGAGGATTAATAGCAAATTACTTGTGATATAGGTCATAATGAACTACAAACTCATTTCACCACAACCTTTGTGTATGCCACGTGTAAGGATCATCTTAGAAGGCCTCTATGGGATAGAATGTTATATCTTGCTGCTGAAAATAACAGACTGTGGTGCTCAGTAGGTGACTATAATGTTATTACTTCCATTGAGGAAAAGCTGGGAGGAGTACCTTACAACATGAGAAAGAGCTTAGAATTCATAATTGTGATTGAAGCTTGTGGTTTCATAGAGTTAGGCTTTAGTGGACATAAATTTACTTGGTCCAACAACAAGGGTATACATCATATAGTATGAAAAAGGCTGAACAGAGCTCTAGTTAATGATACATGACTGGAAAGGATTCCCCAAACTACCATCGCTCATCTGCCCTCTGTAGGGTTAGATCACTGTCCCCTACTGATGGAAATGATTGCAAGAGAGGTGCAGCACATCAGATATTTTAAATTCCTTAATTGCTGGGCTGACCATCCTAATTTTCTTGACATGGTTAAATCTTGATGGGAAAGGACTGTAGAGGGTAACACCATGTGGAGATTTCACTAGAAATTGAAAAGGTTGTCCAACACTTTTAGCACCTGGTCCAGCGGGGAATTTGGTGATATTTTTATTAAAGTCAAGGAGTACAAGGAGAAGGTCAGAGCTGCTGAGGAGAAACTTATTCAAGACCACACTGATACCAACAGGACAATCTTTCATGAGCTTAATGCAGAATATATCAGGTTTTTGAAGTTGGAGGATTCCATTTTGAAACAAAAAAACTCAATTACAATGTTTCAAGGAGGGTGACGGCAACATAAAATATTTTCATTCTCTGATAAAAGGAAGAAGAAGAAGGTTGTTTATTCACAAGCTTATCAGGGAAGATGGGGAATGGATACAAGGAGATGAAGTTATTGCTGAGACAGCATGTGATAATTTCTAGAATATTTTTACAGGGGAGAACAAGTTCATTAATGAGAGTGCTTTGGATTGTATTCCCAGGATGGTTAACCAGGACCAAAATAATAGCCTAATTACTATGCCTACTTTGGAAGAGTTGAAAGAGGTTGTATTCTCTATGAATCCTAATTCTGCAGCTGGTTCGAATGGGATGAATGACTATTTTTTCAAAAGTGCTGGCACATTATCAAACATGATCTTTTTGGAGTCATTCAAGCCTTTTTCTGTGGCCAGATGATACCTAAGTACTTCTCTCATTCTTGCATAGTTCTCCTTCCTAAAGTGAACAATCCCAACATGTTAAATGAGTTTAGGCCCATCAGGTTAAGTAAATTCACAAGTAAAATCATTTCTAAATTGGTGAGCTCTAGACTTGGCCTTATCCTACCTAATTTGGTTTCTATCAACCAATCTAACTTTGTCAAGGGTAGAAGTATTTCTGAAAACATCATGTTGACCTAAGAAATTATTCATCAAATTAAGAAGCCTAACATTGGAAGCAATGTGATCATTAAATTGGACATGGTTAAGACATATGATAGGGTCTCTTGGTCCTATATATGCCTAGTATTGAGAAGAATGTGGTTTGATGAGGTCTTCATTGATATGGTATGGAGGATTATGGCTAATAATTGGTATTCTATTATTGTCAATGGTAAGAGACATGGTGTTTTTCACCCTACTAGAGGCCTCAAGCAAGGTGATCCCCTTTCTCCTTCCCTTTTTAGTTTAGGTGCAGAAGTCTTGTCAAGATCCTTAAACAGATTACATAATAATCCTGATTATCATGGTTTATTCATGGAGATGAGATGTCCACAAATGAACCATCTTAGTTTTGCAGATGACATTATCCTCTTCACCTCTGGAAGACATAGAACTTTAAAGCTCATTATGCAGGCATTGAATTCCTATGAGGAAAGCTCAGGCCAACTGGTTAATAAAGAGAAAAGTCACTTTATGATTCACTCAAGTGCATTCAATAGCACAAGAGATAGAATCAAAAGAGTGATTGGTTTCGAACAGAAGGAAGGCCCTATCACTTATCTAGGCTTCCCTTTATTTGTTGGAAGGCCTAGAATCCTATATTTTTCTGATCTTATTAACAAGGTGCTTAACAGAGTTACAAGTTGGCAAACAAAAAATATAAGTTATGGGGGTAGAGCAATCTTGGTCAAACATGTATTACAATCCCTGCCTATTCACCTATTGTATGTTGTCACTCCTCCTGTTACTGTCATCAAACAAATCCAAAGCATCATGGCTAACTTTTTCTGGGGTTGGAGGAAGGAAAAGAAAAAATATAATTGGTCTTCATGGAAGAATTTAAGCTTTCAATTTGATGAAGGAGGCATCGGTGTAAGGAATTTGGAAGATGTTTGCATGGCCTTCCAGTACAAGCATTGGTGGATATTTAGATCTAAACAAACCCTTTGGGGTGATTTTTTGAAGGATAAATATTGTCAAAGATCTAATCCTATTAGTAAGAAATGGGATACAAGAGAGTCTCTCACCTGGAAGCATTTAATGCATAACAAGCACAAAGTTGAGGAGAACATTCAATGGAAAATCAACTCTGGCACTTGCTCTTTTTGGTGGGACAATTGGCTTGGTATTGGACCTTTTGCTAGATTTTCTAATGATAGTAATGCGTTCAATAACACCACTGTTGCAGACTTTTGGGTAAATGGACAATGGAACTGGAATATGCTAATTCAACAGGCTCCTAATTTTCAACTAGCCAACATTCTTGCCACATATTTTCATATTCAACAAGGCATCCTGGATCATGCTATTTGGAAACTTAACAATGATGGCAAATTTACTTGTTCCTCTGCATGGAATGATATTAGAGAGAAGAGGACCAAGACTAAATTAAATTCCTTCACTTGGCATAGTAGCATTCTTTTTAAATCTTCTTTTCTCTTGTGGAGGGATTTAAGAGGTAAACTTCCTACTAATGAAAAACTAACCAGCTTTGCAATGAGCCAACAAATTGTTTTTGTGGTAATAGGCCAGATTTGGACACAATTGAGCACACCTTCATCAATGGGCAATTTGGTACATATGTGTGGAAATGCTTTGCTGAGGTTGCTATAATTGAGACAGACCATACTTCTCTACCCCAACTAATAGTAAAATGGTGGTTAGCAAAATACAACAAAGAAGCACACAGGTTGCTACTCCAAGCTACACCAATGTTCATCTGCTGGAACCTTTGGAAGCACAGGTGTGCTAGTAAATATGGAAGCAAGCAATCCAATGTTAGCAGAGTTAAGTATGCCATCTACAAGGACAATTACAAGCTCATGACCACAGTCTTCCCTCAAATCAAATGGCCCTCAAACTGGAAGGATTTGATCCAGACTGGAGAAAATTTTGTTTATGAGATCAAGGTAACTCTTGTTATATGGAAAAAGCCTCTAGAACAATGGGTGAAGCTCAACACTGATGTCAGTGCCTCAATCAACCCAAGCAGAATAGGCGCAGGAGGTATCCTAAAGGATCATATAAGGGATATGGTACTAGCATTTGCTACTCCATTGGGGGAGGGAACTAACAACCAAGATGAACTAGAATCAGTTATTTTTGGGAGGACCTGGTCCTTTGAACTAGGATACAGGAATATCATTTTGAAAGTAGACTTATAGCTTTTGGTGGATTGGATCATGATCAAAACTAACCTCCATGGAGTGTTATCACTCAGGTACAAAAACTCCAAGCACTCATCAGACAGGCACAGGAACTCAGGTGCAAGTACATATACAGAGAAGCCAACTTTGTTACTGATTCCCTTCCAAAACACAGTCACAAGCTCCCTAGTCCCCAACTATATTTCAACAGTCAACAATTACCAAAGGAAACAAAAGTTTATCACCACTTAGACATGCTGGAAATGGCAAATTTCAGGAAAAAGAAAATTAAAAGGATCAAAGAACCCCCTTGAGGTTGTATACAACCTTTTCAACCTAGCTATGGTTTAAAGAATTATAGCTTTTTTTGAATAGCAATAGGTTTTCTCTATTTAATTTTGTAAGGGGAGAGTCTCTCTTGTTTATGATTCCTAGATTCTTTGTATCGAGAGGAGTCCTGTCTTTTAGGTGCTTAGTCTCTTGGTTTATCTTTTTTTTGTAAGGGGATGAGTTGACTAACCTTTTAGGAAAGTCGAATGCTGAACCACCATAGGATTGGAGGTTAGGTTTATGTCCCCCTCCTTGTACTTTTTGTTTTATTTATGCTAAGGCTTGGGGGTGTTGCTAAGCCCCTGACCCCTCCAAGGGTCATTCAAATAATAATAATAATAAAAAACCCTACACCCTAAACCTACAACCCTAAACCCTAAACCTACAACCCTAAACCCTCAACCATAAACCAATAACCAATAACCATAAACCCTAAACCCTAATCCCTGAAAGCAGGCAATGAGAATGTTGATCTTTGTAACTTGGAAGAATATGTTATTTTGGTGGTTGATGCCACTGTGAGGACTGGAATTGGGCGGCAGATGGATGCATTTAGATTTGGGTTCAATCAGGTTTTTGAGATTTCAGCTCTGCAAATATTCTCTCCTACTGAGTTGGACTACTTGCTTTGTGGTCGTAAAGAGTTATGGAAGGCTGAGACGCTTGTAGATCATATCAAGTTTGATCATGGATATACAGCCAAGAGTCCCGCCATCGTTTATTTATTAGAGATCATGGGACAGTTCACTCCTGAGCAGCAACGAGCATTCTGTCAGTTCATGACTGGTGCTCCTCGGCTTCCTCCAGGTGGTCTGGCCATGCTCAATCCTAAGTTGACAATAGTGAGAAAGCATTCATCTAATGCTAGCAATACAACACCAAATGGTAATATGCCATCAGAATCTGCAGACGACGACTTACTTAGTGTGATGACATGTGCTAACTACCTGAAACTGCCTCCCTATTTTACAACGGAAATAATGTACAAAAAGTTGCTCTATGCTATCAATGAAGGTCAAGGATCATTTGATTTGTCGTAAGTTACATGAAAAATGGACTTGTGTATACAACTTGAAAATTATTGGTGTCTGGTCCTCAATAAAGGCGGTTCTGGGCCATCCTCAACTAACAACACCTAGCTGACATTGGCACCTTGCTTCGATCGAATGATGAAGATGGGATTTTTTTTCTTTTGCGGGGGTTCTTTTGCTACAAATGGTTGTAAATATGTAGGAAGATTATCTTCTTTCAAATTTTGACTTTTTAAGGTCGTGCAACACATACATATGTAAGGGCACCGATATTACCATCTTTTTAGCTTCTCGCAAAAAAAAAAAACTCTAAACCATAAACCCTAACCCTAACCCCTAAAACCTAAATCCTAAACCCCTAATCCTAACCCTTAAACCCTAAACCATTAATCCTAAACCCTAAACCCTAAACTCTAAATCCTAAACTCTAAACCCTATACCCTAACCCTAAACCCTAAACCCTAAATGCTAAACCCTAAATCCTAAACCCTAATCCTAAACCATTAATCATAAACACTAAACCCTGAGCGCAACACCATAAATAATAAACCATAAAACATAAACCCTAACTCTAAACCCTAAATCCTAAACCCTAAACCCTATATGCTAAACCCTAAACCCAAATTCTTAAACTATAAACCCTAAGCCCTAAATCCTAAACTCTAAACACTAAACCCTAAACCCTATCCCAAAGCGTATGACAGAGTATCTTGGTCCTATATTTGCCTAATTCTTAGGAAGATGGGGTTCGAAGAAACCTTTATTGATATGACATGGAGGATTATGGCTAACAATTGGTATTCCATCATAATAAATGGCAAGAGGTATGGTTTTTTCCACTTCACAAGAGGCCTTAAGCAAGGAGACCTCTTATCCCCGGCCCTATTTATATTAGGTGTTGAGGTTCTTTCCAGATCCCTGAACAAACTTCATCATAACCCCCTTTATCATGAATTTCATATGGAAAGCAGGGGCCCTCAGATCAACCATTTGAGTTTTGCGGATGATATCATTATTTTCACTTCGGGAAGGAAGAGATCTCTTAAGCTTATAATGAATACTTTGGCTAATTATGAGATATTTTTTGGCCAACTCATTAATAAAGCCAAAATTCATTTTTTATTCCCTTCCAATGCCTTCAGCAGTACTTGTGACAGAATTAAAAGATGTACAGGTTTCCATCAAAAAGAAGTTCCCATCACTTACCTTGGATGCCCCTTATTTATAGGTCGACCAAGAATTATCTACTTCTCTGACATCATCAACAAGGCAGTGAACAGAATCACAGGGTGGAAGTCTAAGATGTTGAGCTTTGGAGGCAAAGCAACATTAGTCAAACATGTTCTACAATCACTTCCAATTCACCTGCTGTCAGCTATTTCTCCTCCTTCAACTACCATTAAGAAAATCCAAAGTATTATGGCAAATTTCTTCTGGGGTGGAGAAATGACCAAAAATGTATCATTGGTCTTCTTGGAAAAATTTAAGCTTTCCTCCGTCATGATGAAGGGGGTATTGGCTTCAGCCTTATGAGCGATGTATGTCAATACTTCAAATACAAACAATGGTGGGTCTTTAGGTCAAAGCAAACACTATGGGGTGATTTCTTAAGGGAAAAATACTGTCAAAGATCCAACCCCATAAGCAAAAAATGGGACACTGGTGAATCACAAGCATGGAGACACATGATGAGAAACAAGCACACTGTGGAAACTCACATTCACTGGAAAATCAAATCTGGTTCTTGTTCCTTTTGGTGGGATAATTGGCTTTGTATTGGCCCTCTAGCTCAGTACTCTAATAAAAGCAAAAGATTCAACACACACTATTTCAGACTACATGGAAGGACGGCAATGGAACTTGGAAAAAATTATTCAACAAGCTCCAAAAGCTCATGTGCACAGCATTCTGGCAGTTCAGTTCCAGCTGCTGCCAGGTATCCCTGATCAACCTGTTTGGAGCATTAATTCCAGTGGTGTATTCACGTGCACTTCTACATGGAATGTCATTAGACAGCAAAGATCAAAAACCAAATTCAACACTTACAATTGGCATAAAATCATCCGTTTCAAATGTTCTTTTCTTTTATGGAGGGCTGTTCGGGGAAAGCTTCCCATGAATGAAAAACTTGGCAGATTTGGGGTTGAATCTAGTGAGTGTGTCACGACCCAAGCCTAGGGCCTAGAGGTGACATGGCGAATGAGGAACCCGAAGGAACCCCAAACAAGCCTCTCAAACCTTGTCATCACACTTCATCGGTCGCGGAAGTACATTCAACATTAATTAACGGGAAATAGGGACTAAGGGCAAACCATTTCAAAATGACATCATAGAACAAGAGCCAAGCTCATTTACAAAATACTTGTCCAACGCACACCTCTACATACATAGATAGGACGGGGCCATGACATACTACCGGCTCCCCTCATAGTCAAAATACAATTGCAAGCTAAAGTCTCAAAACATAGGAGTAGGAAATATAACATAGCCCTCGAATCATTGAGGACTCACCAACAACTCGGATAAGCACCGTACTAGCCACG
>JAJONZ010045696.1:0-11465 GCA_029582445.1 Solanum paucissectum
AATCTTAAATAAGGGGGTTTTGGTTTTAATTATCAACTACGACAGCAGCAAAACAATACGAAAATAACAATAATGAGACAGGTTCCTGGGATGTGATTCGATTATAGGCTAATGTAGACAAATGGGTAATTGCAACTATTAGAAAATAGCTAGATATTAGTGATTAAGCTAGACTATAGAGGAGGTAAATTTTCTCTCAAACAATTTACGCCGAATCAGGTCGATTTCTCTCGAACATCGATAAGCATGCAAAATAAGAACAGTCTACGCCTTAGTCCATTCACTCTCTCAAGCTGAATGTGTGGAAAAAGATTTAGGATTCACTCTCTCGAGATGAACCCATGACAACCCAATACCCACAGACCATCAATCAATAATCTTAGTTTTAAAACCTCTCTCTCGAGCAAGCCAAAAACACAAGGGTAGAACTGCATTTACAACTACAATTCTTAAATTAAACAACAATTAATGATTGAAATCACTTCTAAATAGCATTTAAACTAATAATTAGCAATTCCCATAAGCTAAATCAGCCCATAATTACATAATCACACCCCACGAATTGGGGTTTTAGCTAGGCACCATAAAAAGAAAAAAATCGTTACCAAATTGAGTTTCCATCAACTGGGTAAGATTGATTTAGTCTTTACAAAGGTCCAAATTAAAGAATTTCAAAGACCCACTTCCAATTTCTCCAAAGTGAACAACTTCAATTCTTCAAAGCTAAGGAAAAATTGTCCCACAGTTCAAAACTCAGAAATTATGATATCCTAGAGTAAAAATTATAAAATTTGATACTAAACTAAATGTTTAAAAACGTATTTGTAGCCGCCAAAAATGTGATGCGAAGAGCCACTCGGCACAGTAAGTCGGGCTCGCCGATCCACTCGGCGATCCGCCTTTTGGTCAATTCCATCACCTTTTTGCCTTGGCCTTCAATATCCTCCAGGTCTGTAACTTTGGGCGATCTAATTTGCATTGCGGAACCACTCGGCGATCCGTCGACTGCTCCTTTCTCTCGCCAACTTGGTTCTTTCCTTCAGGGCTTGGCACACTGGAACTTTAGGCGGTAAAATGGCCACTCGGTGACTCGCCAAATGGACTTGGCGATCACCAGGCTTTCTTTTCTTCCTTCTTTCAGCTCGCTTTGTTTCTTTTTGCAAATTAGTGTCCTTGCTTTGCTCCTCAAAACATAATCCTGAAAATCAAGGATTTAACATCAGTTATTGGCACAAAATAAGCATTTGAGGACACTAAATCATTGAAAATAAATTCCTAAATGAGTCCAAATCTCGGACTCATCAAGAGTGAGTTCCAAAAAATAAGGTACACAACAAGAAACTCACTTAAAACAAGGTAAAACTAGATAGAAAACGATATCTCCTTTCATCCAAACCAAACTTCCACTACTACAACCTGCACATAAATATGTCCAACCTTACAGTTCTTGACATATAGTTCACAAGATTTCACAGTCACAGTCCATAGTTATATTTCGTCACATAACAATTTTCAAGTCCATCGATCACAACAATATGCTCATCAATCACAAGTATGAAGGTCATCAATCACAAGCATTAAAGTCAAATTCATCAATCTCAAGTATAAAGGTCACTAATCATAAGTGTCAAAGTCAAGTTCGTTAATCTAAAGTATAAAAGTTATCAATCACAAGTATAAAAGTCAAGTTCATTAATCTTAAGTATCACGTTTATAACTCAAAAGTATCAAAGTCATCAGTCACAATAATCAAGTTTAACTATGACAACTATCAATTGGTACTTACAAGGGATACCCTTAGTCAATGTATCCACCTACCATGATCTCTGCATCCATAACACTCGCCGACAATGACCTCAGCATCAATAACACTCATAGGCAATGGCTTCAAATTTAATAACACTTGCTAGCAATTACCTCGACATCAATAACACTCGCCGAAATTGACCTTTGCATCAACACAATACATCTCAACATAGTGTCCAGAACCAATATAAATAGGCATGTTCATACAATAATGAGGAAATGAAAATTCAAGTAATTAACATCTAGAACAATACTATCCAAGAGTTTCATCAACGACCAATTCAATATCAACACTTAAGTCAATCTACAAATCTCTATAAATCACTATCATTTCCTTTTTATTAACCCTATTTCTATCATTAAGGTTATCCAATTTGAGCACTTTACCTATCACCTCATTCCCATTACTCCCCATCAAAAACAACAATGAGAGTTCAAGATTCTACAAGCTTTAACAAGGTTTTGAAGTTCACTTTCCTTAATCAATCACAAATTAATTCAAGACTTGAGCATTTCCCTTTCGAATGATATCCAAAAAAATTTAATTTATTCAAACAAGTATTCACAATGAGATTCCAGTACTATAAACATCCATATCATGTAATTTGAATACATTGGTCAAATCGGCTCAAAAACCCGATTCCAAAAATAAGGTTTGAATCTGAAAATTATTACATGAATATGTTACACAAAACATTTGGAATCCATTGATGAAAATCATTTTGAAAAAGGAGTAGAAATCAACTCAAACTCATGAGTTTTCAAAGTTCTTGGGTTCTTGATGAAGCACAAAGTTATCCTTCAAATAATAAGTTATATTCATTTATAATAATAGGTAAAAGGAGATTTAAAGTCAAGAATCGTTACCCTAATTAAAAAAAACCCTTGAAATCGCCTCAACCGAGTCCTCAAAGCTTAATAATGGAAAATGGAGGAGAAACCCTAAAATTTCAAAACAAAAACACTCCAAGGTTTCTCTTTCGCAAGCTCGGGCTCACTAACATGAGCTTCACGAAAGTGATGCCTTGGTGGTGAAGGTGAACCCACTTAAGTGACCAGCCTCACTTTCACGAGCCGGCCATTCGCTTAGCGAAGGTCGCAAAAATGACGAGGCCTTCGCGAAAGCGAGGGTCACCCTTCCCGACCCTTCACAAATGTAAGTCGGTCATTGCTTTCACGACCCTCAAAAAAACGAAGACCCTTCACAAAGTGTAATGTCGTCATTTTACGATCTTTAGAAAAAATATTTTTTGAAACGTTCTAAGTATAAGAAATATTTTTAAAAAATACTTAGAAAAAGGATCGCCACTAAATTTTTTAAAGAAATTAAGAAAACTTAATTTTAAAGGTCTCAACAGACAAACGTTTAAAAATTTAGAGAAAATGGGTAAGATGTCCTTATTTCTACTTTAAGAAGGTATTAGAACTTAAAGAAGATAAAAAAAATTACAAATAGATTAAGAACAATCTTTTAAAAATAAACCAAGTAAGAATTTATTTGGATCACTTTAAAGTTCGCAAATAAGGGTCAGTAAACACTGCGAAATAAATAGCTAAACAAGCTATAAGAATATCTTTAGGAATCTAAATAAAGTACTGCCAATTCAAGAATATAAGAAGGCATACAATTCTATTTCAGGAATGCATGAAACGTATTATGCAACATACAGAAATGAGACCAGCAAATTGAAAACTGACTCGTCTATATTATCGCGCCTATGGAAACAAACACAACCCCCTTAAACCAGCATTGAATGTGAAACTTAGACATCTAGTCGGGTTTTGATAACTTTCACAATGTAAATTAAACATAAGAGAAAACATTTTTTTGTGGCAGGACACTGTAGCTACTGGAATTATTTTTAACGCTAACTTGATAAGATTTTAATAAGGACTACAACAGAATCGCAACTGGGTAACATCAAACATACGTGATAAAAAATGTAGCATCGTCCAATTCAAGTTATATTGCTAACAATAACTACAACCAAACAAAACATGTTATTTATGAAAGCAATTGAAACATGTTGACTAATTTCCAAGGGGACTATTTGCAGGTCTCATAACCATCAATAAGCACTTAATGCATGTGCCAGTATAGAGTAATTAAAAACACCGACAATAATGCAACTTAAATCAAGGACTTGAGTATATTTGGCTCAAAACTTTTAATCTACTTTTGAAGACAAAAATTACAAAAGGTGCAATGACTAATGTTAGATAGGAACATGCTCATTTTTAACTTATCTAAATCAGCCAGTCGGAAGCCCAAACAGGTTGTTCAATGTCGAAAAGAAGAAATAACAAGCTTCCAATTCGGGACTTTTTAAATGAAAGCATGTTGAAACAGAGAGGTTCAACACTCTATTTTATCGAAAATATGCCTAACTGGATGAAAGATAAGAATAAAAATCTAAATCGTTTTTGAACTGAATTACGCATGAAAAAATGTTCTAAATAGCATCAAATTTTAATACAATAAGTTTGAATAAATTCTTTTGGACTTTTTCGACAATAACAAATTAAAACAGAGGTTCGACCTCTTCACGCCTTCACTAAATAACATTAAAAACTATGTATAAGAAAGAAAGCCTCCATATTCTGCAAAAGATAAATACATTTCTAATCATAGATTTTAATCCTAATTAGTCTAAAAGAAATAATCGAGTATAAGACATAACTTTAAACTAGCTTTTATTACCCTTCGAGGCGATTTGGAAAAGATTTATTGTGCTAAATCTTTTAAGTAAGCTTTTATGACCCTAAAACTTCATTTCCCTTTGATTATTTGTGGATTTTAACACCAAAACTTGGTATTTTGATTGGCAAATGTCTAGATTTTTCAAGAACTCAAGTTCTAAATTAAAATGGAGATTGTGAGCTGATTTTAAGTCCTTTTTTCAAATGGTTTTCACCAATGGGTTCCAAATGCCTTGAATAAAAAATTTATGTATAGATTTTCCAATTCACATTTCATTTTAAGAATTGTTTTTTTGAGTTGATTGACCTATTTTTCAAAGTATATGTTGTGGTATTGTTGTTTCCAGAATTTTTTTTGTGTATACTTGATACCTATCCTCTTGGTTGTATTTATTTGTTTTGTTTTATTTGGATTTTTAGTTGTTTTTATTGATTCTATAAGTGTTTGGATATGAATTGTATTTTTGTGTTGCTTGAATGGGAATGATGATTGTTGAATGTTGTCGATGTTCTCTTGCACATTTGAGTGTCGGTTACGGTCAATATCGATGACTCTAATAGTTCTCTTGATTGAAAAATATGTGTGTGCAAGTCTAACGAGGTAAATTTGAGTTGCATAAGTAATGTGTGAACTCTTAGCATCTCATTATGACTAGTCGATTGTCGAAGTGAGTCTTGTAATGAATGTTGCACGCGAGCTTAACTTATACATTCATGATTGATAATTGTGTTGAATACCTTGAGTGGTGAGGTTTTCTTGAAATATGTGCTTGATGATACCTAGAACTTACCCCGTTGGTCCAATTGACTAGCATTGGTGAATGAAAGAGATGATCTTAGGCACAAAATTTTTGAGAGTGCACCAAATTGTTTAATTATACCTCTTTGTGACCACCCTATGAGAGTGTGAACCTAGCTTTGCACCATTTGAGCCTAACCTTTTCTTTGGATGAAACATGAACACATTTGACCCTTTCCCACCAACCTAAAACCTTCATGAAGCCTTGGTCCGTTTGAATAACCAACTTATGCCAAAATCCTAAGTTGGGGGTGTGGTTAAAATGAGGAAAGGAATTGAGCAAGAAGTTTGTGAAATTCACCCTTGAAGACTTGTGTTGAAAAATATGGAACTCCTTCATATATAAAAAGAAATAGAAAAATATTTAAAAAGAAATTTGAATTTGTGCATTGGTGGAAAGAAAAGGGGTATCTGATAAGCCATACAAGAATTATTGTGTTTAAATATACCAAGGGTGGGTTGCGAAGAAGAAAAGAGTGAAAGAAAAGGAGAAGCGAAGTGAAAATGATTCATGAAAGAAGAAGTCACTAAGCCAAAATGATCATACCTTTACCCTCAACCCTGTTACAAGCCTTGAAAGAGCTTGGTGATCTTGCATAAACCGAATGATGTGTTGATTGGAAAATACGGGCAAGCCTGTGGTTAAAATCATGCATGTGTTTGTCATTGAGAGTGTGAGAGTTGATTTTGATTCCTTAAATTATAATCTTTGATGGGCTTTGTGAGAGCATGAAATCATTCTTGATGTGAGGGCATTCAAATACTCTTGTTGAGCTTGAATTTTCATTTAAAGTAAGCATTGTGAGCATGACCTTTATTTGATGATGGCTAGTCATAGTTTGAAACTTTTAGTGTACGATTGAACATTGCATCAGTAGATTGAACCTGGTGTGCATTCATGTTGAGTCTCGAGTAGCATTATTTGTAGACATCCATGTTGGCCTGATTGATTTGGTGTTTTACTTGAGGACAAACAAAAGTTTAAGTTGAGGGTATTGATGAGTCGGGTATTTCGACTCATTTAGGGCTTATTATTCAAGGATTTAGTGTCCTCAATGCTTATTTGATGCTCATAACTGATGTTAAAATGTTGATATGCAGCAATGAAGGCTAAAGAGTAAGGCAAGGACAAAATAAGGAAAATAGGAGTGAAAAGGCTAAAAACGTTGAAGGAAGCTAATTTGGTAGTCGCCAAAGCCACTCGGTGAGTCACCAAGTGGACCTTCAGCTCGCCTAAAGTTCCAGCATGCGAGCCCATGGACAAAACAAACTTGGCGAGCAGACAAGCGGTTCGGCGACACGCCGAAGAGATCGGTGATGAAGATTTGGCTCCGCCAAAAGTTACAAAAAGATTTGATGAAAAAGTAACGCCAAAAAGGCAAAAAGCGGAGAAACTCGGCGTATCACCGAACTGGTCGGCGAACCCGACTTACTTTGCTGAGTTTACTCCATGCTGAAATTCTGGGAACGTATAAATGAAATTTTTAAAAGAAGAGAAGGAGTTTCCACATTGTTTATTTCTGGGTTTTTGATTTTTTACATTCTAGAACACCATATTTCCATTTTTGAGGAGAGATTGTGAGATTTTTAGCTTAAATTTCAGCATTTAGGAATTGTTGATAGTTGTCAAATTAGATGGAGAACTTTGTTGGTAATGATTTCTTGTTTTTCACTATGTTTGGCTAAAACCCCTTTCCTTGGGGGTGTAATTATGTAATTGAATGCATTAATTAGCTAATGGATGTTGTTAGTTAGTGAATTGATTGTTGTTTAAAGTGGGTTTAATCAATTGTTCATGCTTTAATTGAGGAATTGTAGTTGCAAATGCAATTCCATCTTAGTTATCTATTCTTGCTTGATAAAGAGGTATTAGAGTCGAATTATTGATTGATGGTTGTATTGATTGCATTTGTAAGAATCTAGCTTGAGAAATTGGGTTTGATTGCATCTTTAGAAATCCACTTTGAAAAAGTGGATTAATTAAGGATTTGGGTACTTTGGTTGTGTTTTGCATGTTGAGGTTCGAAAGAACTCACTTGAAACACAGTAGTTGATTGAGAAATGGATATTTCACTCAGAACCTAGACTACCCACTGAGATTAAACACCTATAAGTAACTAGTAATCACCCATTACACGAAATTAACATTTAACTTATCACACTCCTAAGGTACAATTTTCTATTTGTTTACCACCCGCGTTAACTTTCTTATTTTGGTTTACCTAAATTCCCCCCATTTGATATTAATTATTCAAACTTTGTGATTTACTTTAATGTTGCGAAACCTCTACTTCTACAAACGATTAGGACACTATTTTACTTCTTAATCAAATTCTCTACTGTATAACTCCATGTAGGATCGATCCCAACTCTTAGTTTAATTTATACTTGTTAGCGACCGCCTACACTAAGAATTGGATGAAGTGTAGTTGAATGTTATCAATACATATTGTGTGCCTTTGGACAATTGTCGGAAGGGGAAGACTCAAGTCTTGGATTGAGTAGTTGGTTGAATTAAGGCAAGTGATCTCTTAGTCCTTGTAATCTAATAGAATTCTTGTATTTCCTTTCATTGTTTGTGTGTTGGGAGTAATGTCAATGAGGTGAAGGGTTTATTGTTCCACTTGATTAATATTAATGAATAAAAAGGGGATTAAAGAAAAGGCAATGTGTTGATCATATTGTTTTATCAATTGCCTTATTGTGGCCCCTATTTGATTGATTGACTAAATGCTTTGATAACATAAATGTGAACTTGAATTTCTTGTATTGTAGTCCCCTCCTTATGGTTTGAATTGCTTATGTGCATTGTTGTTGTACACAATGGTAAAATATGTGATATAAAGCCAATCTGAAATGGCTCTGGCAATTGATAAAAGGCGATGGGAAATGGTTCTAGCTGGTCATATAAATCGATGGAAAATGGTTCTGGATAGTGATATAAAGCCGATGGGAAATAGTTCTAGCTAGTTATATAAAGTCGATGGGAAATGGTTCTGGCTAGTGATATGATATAAAGCCGATGGAAAATGGTTCCGACCAGTGATATTGTGTCGAAGAGAAATGGTTCCAGCCAGAGATTGAATATTGTGATTTGATGTATTTTTATGCTTATGTTTGACCTACTTGTTACTTGTGATTTATCTACTTGACATTGAGATTAACTTAATTGTTATATGCTGGTTGTTGAATTGTGACTATTAGACTGTGATTATTGAACCTTGTGAGTTGTGTATTGTTGAACTTTTAGGTTTGACTGATTTATTGTAGGTTATAGTTCTAAGAGGTTCAATTGTGGTTGATAAGAGAATTCGATTTCTAGCTAGTTCCCTTGATTATTAGGTTGCTTGCTCGGCACTGTGTTGTTGGTACTCACTCCATGTTTCTACACTTGTGTAGGTTCCAAGCCAGTACCATCTGATTTCTCTTATTCTCCAATTCCTGAGGCTTGCCAAAGAACTGTTGAGAGGTAGTTGCTTGTCATCCTGGCGGGCCCTCTAGTTCTTCTTTTTATGCTTTGTTTTATTGGAAAAACAGAGACTTGAGACTTATATTTATTTCATAATTTTGCACTTTATGTATTAGTGGTTTGTACATGTGGCAATTTCGTGTGGGGGGGGGGGCGTAATAGAATGAATAAGTTTTTCGATTTTATCTTGATCTTGCTTTATCTTTCTGCTTTTCTTTCATTTCATTGGGTTGAGGCTAACTTGTCTTGGTAGTTAAGAGGACTAAATTCAACAAAAGTATAGTTAAGAGACCATTTTAGACCTACTCTTATAGTTAGAGTATTTATGACATCTTCTCTATAAGGACAAAATGTTTTTCATTCAAACAATTTTAAGCATTACCTATAAGATTTTTTTTCTGTATTTTAACACAAAAATAACTTTTGAACTATGATAAACACTACTGCATTTCATTTTGTAGAAGAACAAGTAGATCTTGCTACCCTTCTCTCTTCGTAAAAGTTCTGAAGACTCAAACTCAACAACGAACTTCGAATCCAACCTCAAGTTGTTCACCTAGTCTGATTTCGTCTTCCCATCCCTTTTCAAATAACCTAGATGGTGCAATGGAAAATTACTAGCGAGGATGTGCTAACCGGAGATAATTGATATCTAGAATTAAATTACCTAAAATAGTTAGACTGAATTTTTCTTCAAATTGAGAGCATTTCTGTTAAAAAAAATGAGATTCCTTCAGGGAACCAATATTGGGTTTGGGTGTTGGGTGGGGTGGAACCTTTTCTTGGGTAAAAATGACGTGATAAAAATGTGAAATAGCCACTTGTTTAGTCAATTTTCATGTCATATTTCTGTTAACTATTAAATATTTTATAACCGAAAGAAAACATAAAGGATATTTTTAAGCCAATAGGTGGAAGGATGATATTTCCAATATGTCAAGGACATTTATGAACCTTTTCCCTTTAATAAATAATAGATAATTTTATGAGTAAATAAAAAACCTAGTCTAGACATGTATAAAAGCTTCTTAATAGAGTAAGACAAAAAATAGACAACTTCAAATGGAAAGAGAGGTGCAACAGTTCTAAATAAGCACTAGTCATTCCATATTGAGACGTCAAATCAACCTGCAATATATCTGCAGCCCAAGAAGGTTTCATCAACATTTTAGTACACTACATGTACCGGTAAGCATTATTGATCGATAGACATTAGATCACACAACATAACATAGAAATCACAAATTCAATATGGAATCCTATACAATACATTACACCCTCTTTCACCTTCGTTAGATGGCTTAACGAACAAAATTCTTTAATTTAAAACAATAATATTACCTAATAACTAGAAAAAACCAGGTAACCCAACTGAAAGATATAACACGTACAATACCATAATGTACACTATCAGTATTCTCCTACTATGTCAATAATTCTATATCCCTCCCATATCGACCAATAGGATATGCAAACCACAAAGTAGACATCACAACATAATTCCTAACTGGACTCACAACACATGACACACAATGCAATTTAGAATACACAATTCATAAATCAACACAAGAGTTACAAAGCCCAACAATATAAGCAACTAACTAACAACATAAATACAAGTACATATAAACACCAATTGAATTATCACCTTTGTATCTCACTCTCTAATTTGTACATGATGTGAGACTAAACATTCATATTTTTAATTATTATTTTCTTCATATTCAGTATTTTTATTTATCCTTTTTATCATGAATTTTATAGATTGTGCGTAATAATGTATTTTATTTCTAGGATTAAAATTACATGAAGATTAAGAAATTTAGAGCTAAAACAAATTGAAGATGAAAGATTATAGAATGAAATAAAGCATACAACTTAATGGATTAAATTTAATATAATATTAATATTTGTATATAGTCGACTACTACTAAAAATTAAGAGAGCAAATTGATTGTTGATTATCTGACTTCCACGTGGCAGTAATCGAAGGCCTAAACAAATTTATTGAAAGACGACGACTTTTTCACGTGAAACCCAATTCCTTTATATTTTGGGTCTCTCAATTTTTTTGGTCTCAGCTATTTTTTTGAGGGTTTTCTACCTCTATAAATTGTCACGACCCGAAGTAAGGTCATGATGGCGTCCATTACAACCCACCTAATGGAGAAGCCTAACACAAGAACACGGGATGCGGAAGACACCATTTATACAGAACATAACTAAATAAAGCAGAAAGACAGGAATTATATATATACACACATATAAAGAGAGAGAGAGAGAGAGAGAGAGAGAGAAAGAAGGGTCGTATCATAAATATGGCTGCAGTACAATACAAAATAGGCCAAAAAGTGACCAAGAGACAAACTCACACAAGATACCGATTCCCGGGATCTGGTGTCACCTATATAGGAGCTACTACGAACAGAAAGTCATATATATATATATATATATATAGAGAGAGAGAGAGAGAGAGAACGTAACTGGCTAATCCAAGATACAAAATGAATGTTAGTACAAGAGAAGGATAATAACAAGTCTCTGAATGCAGGAGCTAAGGGCATCTCCAACCCAATCCTCTATTTTACTCTCCAAATATAGAGTTCTCTATTTTTTCAGACAACCAACTCCAACCCAATTCTCTATTTTACTCTCTAAAAAGGAATCTTTTTCTCTCTCCTCAATATTATA
>JAJONZ010045697.1:0-18911 GCA_029582445.1 Solanum paucissectum
ATTCTGCTCGCTGCCCCTTTCTCTTTTCTTTGTTTCTTCTCTTTTCTTGCCCCTTGAGTCAAATCAATACAAGAAAAAACCTGCAGAATTCCATCTGTCTTCACACAAAAATCTTACCCATGTTGCTTTATTGTGCACACAAGTTCCATCAACCAGCACCACCTGTTGTATTCAACCAAAAAAAAGTTGTTCTTTTTCTCAAAGCAAATATATCAAAAACTTACATGAGATTTTTCTTTGGATGGGCTAAAATGCTAAACTCAAATTATATCATCTCATTGACAAGAGAAAATATTTATCGAGCAAAGGATACAGATCTCGAGTATGCTTCTCGAAAAGTCTAAACCAATTACTCATTAATTCAACATCTACTGTACAAAATCGAGTTAGAATTTCAGTTGGTGCAAGCTCGGTTTGATAAATACACAACACTAATTGTTCTAGCGGAAAATTGTTTGCTCTACAAGAACAACTTTAAATGGTTTCAATTTGTCTTGATGGCTATGTTGCTACTTGCTGAAGAATAATACTTGAAGGACATTAAAACTAGACACCAAAACCAAAATCTGCTCAGATAGTTCATTTTGCAATATTGATAGGAAATGACTTGTATACAAATTCATTTACTTGATCGACAACCTAATATGTCATCAATGCACTCCGCACTTGTACACTAGTACCAAAAATTGATTATAGGGACAGGATTGAAGTTAATACTCTTCTTTATGTTTAAAGTTCCCAGTGCTTGCTTTTCATGTTTGTACTTCATTTTCGCTTTGTTTAAACTCTAAACCTGATAGGTAATGCTAATTTGCGAATCACTCACTCAGTTTGTATGTATTTTAACAGGGTTTTGATTTTGATGAATACCCTGGACCTTGTATACTCCCATCTGCCCCCTCCTAAAATTTGAAGGATTACCTAAGTTTGCCGATGAAATCAAGGGTTATGCTTCAATGGCGATCAAGCAACACTTTGGCGATGATGTATGATCTATATCTTGTTATATATTTGCCTATTTTCTGTTGTGCAATGTATTGACTTTTACCTATTATTAATTGCAGGGGAAGGAACGGAAAGTTGTGGAGATTGTGAAGATAAATGCAGGTGGTGCTCGAGACGCTACGTACTATATTACTTTTAAAATTGATAATGATGGGAAGGAAAGAAACTTTTCAAGCTAAGGTGGAACTCCCAATTTGGGGAACATTAGAATTTCCAATTATTAGGCTCAAGGATTAACTTGTAGCTGAAATATTTGCAGTGACTTGTGCGGGTTGTGCCATTTGCCCCACTAATGCTCAAAACTTTGCTCTCTATTACTTATTAAGTAGAACTCTAGTATTATTTGTTATCTTATCTGCCAGTGACATTTTTATTGGCAGTGTACACAGACTTGCCACCAGGCAGTGTAGGAAGAGATGGCTGTAGTTTTCCTCTTCACAGAACAGACAATTTCTTGGATATCTGCGAAAGAAACACATATAATAGGATCTATCCAAGTACAGTAATTACTACCTACTGTTAGAATTAATCAAGGAGATTATCGAAATCTAGTGATCGCATAAAGACTTCTCTTGTTAGTGTTCACACTCTTCTGCTCTATAATCACCTTGTAAAAATTATGTTATAATTTCTTTTCAAAAATCTATTAATGTAAAGGGAAAAAATAGCATGAGATGAAAGACTTGGAAGGGAAAAGGAAGCTACAAACCGATGTATGATAAGAAAGATTCAATCACTCTTGCTATTAATTGTGCTAAGAAAAGAAATATAGAAACAAGAGATTGAACTTTTTATGGCGGAGTAAATAAAAAGTGCTCGGGTTGATGGCGTAACTGGATAAATAAATCATAAATCCGGAACTTCTTATTTAGCTATAAAATGTGCATCAGATGGAAATTGTTTTTAAAACCAAAAAAAGAAGAAGCTGTAATACTTTCACTTCTGTAGGAAATAAACTAGCCATTACAGGAACCCTTAACGAAACTGTGTGCCAACTACATAAACAATAAGGATCGGAGTTCCAAAAAGGTGACTTTTAATGGCCAATTCTCTCATGTTTGGTTAAACAAAATATTTAGGAAACACATTCTCAAAGAAAACATTAGTATTTGGTAATTAGTGGAAAATGACTTCCCTCCATGTCCAAAACATAAGAAATTCCTTTCTTGATTTCAAATACTTGACCCATTCCTTCCTTACTTCAGATATAAATTTACATGCAGGTCGGCAAAGTGATGCAAACTGAAAATATATACAACAAAGTGGGAAGCCTCAACATTTATTTCTTAACACTTCTCTATGCCTGAAACTTTGGCAAGGGAAAGGAACTCATGTTTTTGCCTCATGCTTCATCAATGCAAGTTATTTATGTAGCAGTTGGACCACCTATCCTAAATTCAAGCCATATGTAAATACTTTTATATTAAGGCCTACTATGCAACATATTTAACTCCAAAAGAAATATAACGATCTAGAAGCACCAATTTTGAGCAGGAAGGCACCAAAGTTGAAGGTTCAAAATATGAGATGGAGGGAAACTCAGTGGGTAGCAACGCAACCAGAAAGGCTTCCCTAGGGTCTCCCTATCCAATATGGTGATGCATGCAGTAAAATGGTTGAAGTGCATGGCTATAAAGTAATAGGGATCAGTTCTCCTATACTTGAAGATATTTTTTCCCAGGTATAACATTATTGCTAATTGTCTCTATCAACCACCGACTGACTTGCTGCTTTGGGTGGTTGGTGAGGTAGTCAGACGACTAAAAACCTGTGATACTGATGACATTGTTACTTCCCATGAATCATACATCTCAGATGCCAGGCTAGATGTATCATGGCCGAACCAGCATCAGGAGAAGCTTCCTGAAGAAGAGGTCTTGCTATCTGATGGCGTTAAGGGCGACTACTGTGCTTGTCACTAAAGAAAGCAGAGGTTTTAGCAGCATAGAAATGACCCAAGAAGGCCAACAGGTTCTTGCAAGAACCCTAAGGTAAGCAGAAGAGGTTTGCAAAAGTACTTGAAATAGTGGGTTAAAAAATTAGAACATCAAGGAGTTTAAAGATCAAGTACTTAATATTGGTGAAGACGGCTGAGAGAGGTTCTGTAGACTGCCAGGCTCCTTATCCTTTTTACTTTTGGTCTGTCTTACACAACTAAAGGACCATTAATGTTACGTTGTAACATTCACAGTTAGATACAAGATCAAAACAATAATAAGATCCCACAAGACATGGAGAAGACATTAGATCTTAAGCCTCTGCAAAATTATTAAAATGGATACTTATTAAACATTGTAGTATTGGAGAAGGTAATAAAAGTGTTAACCTATACTCACCAAGTGAAATTTTCTTTTGCAGAAACCAACCCTAAGAGCTGTCCCCCCATCTCCTGCAGAAACTTTAAGTGCATGCACATATACCTGAGCTACTGAGTAACCACAAATTCAGTAGTTACAATTTTTTAAGAGACTATGCTGTTCACCTATTGTTAACTATACTATACATCAGTGCAGTTAAAACATGTCACATACTTTTCATTATACGCAATTCTTCTGAAAGAAAATTGTGAAACTGATATGTGAAATGGATAACCATGACAGAAAAGCTTCATGTAGAAAGGGACTAATATTCTCATCATACTTTAAGTGTCAATAAATTTCTCATATTGGAAGCAGAAAATTGTAGAGGATAAAGAAAAAAGTACTGTTGCTACTCATCAGTTAATCGCTACCTCTCATTTAGAACATTATAATTTATATCTCTTTACTAAATGGAAGAGAAGTGACTTTTTGAGGAAAGAATCCATAGTTAAGTGACTTTTGAGTTAAAAATTAAAGTTAAGTGACTTAGAAAATAATTAATAGTTTAGTGACCATCTGAGATATTATGTTTGATATTTAAAGTTAAGTTGAGAAAAATATATTTAAAAATATAATTATGCACATAAAACATAATAAAAGTTTGCATATCAAAGTAGTACACTATTTGGTAGGGCTGCATATATTGAATGACTCGGTTTTAAAGGGTATCAATTTGACTTATCAATTAACGGTTTGTAAATATGTTAATCATTAAAAAATTGTTAAAATATCAATTAATCGATTATCAGTTAATTGATTTGATTTGATTATTGATCACTAACCAGAGGCGAATCTAGGATTTCAAGAAGACGGGTGCACCATTGTCATGGACGGCTTTGCCCCTTTAAGAAAAAGACAACTACTTTAGGCTTCCAAATTTGAAGGACCTCAATTATTTTAGCAATAACAGATATAGCTTTTTCATAAGAAAAATATTAAATACGATTTGTAAAAAAAAAAATTATATTAAGAGAAAAAGTTATTAGAAGAAATTTGATATACCTAGAGTACTACGTCGCAAGAAAAATTAAATGCATTGATTATATGAATTATTGATTGAAAAATAATTATTAAAATAATCCGATTATTAAAAAATATACAATTTTGCATCTCAAAACATTTAAAAAGTAGACTTTATAAAAAGAATATTAATTTTTCTCAAAAGTTTAAGGCCTCAGTTTGATTTTTTCTCAGACCACTTGTGCGTTTGAGCCGCCGCTGATCATTGCACGTAAGATAAGATCTAAAATATTATAATTTTTTTTGCTAGTTTGCTTACTAAGAATGGTGATTTCAGTTGAAAGAACGAAAAAGAAGGAAAAAATAGGTTTTTCAGCTGGGAAGTTTTAGTGCTACTTTGTGTTTTTTTGTGAAATAAAATGCTTGCAATGAAACCTACTTTTAGATTATTTTTTTGTAAAAATAAGAAGTAAAAAGCCATGCTGCATTTTTTATTAAAAAAAGGCCGACTGCAGTGCTTTTAAATTTTTTAAAAAATGAATGTTGCAATGGGAAATCGATCCATCAACCTCCCAGTGGAAAACAACCACCCAAACCAGTGAGCCATCTAGTCATTTGTGATCATGGGTTCCTTCAGTTGCTACTTTTTATATTTTATGAATTATACAAGTAGATATATCGAATTTTGCCGGATGACCACGGGTTCAGGTGACCCATTTTTTAAACTTAAATTCGCCCATGTCACTAACCGTTAAAGTTATGCATGAAAATAAATTTGTTTACATATAATGTGACAAATGGAATCTAATGGGGTATTCCATACATTATCAAGTAATTTGTACCTAAAATCATTAAATTGAATATGATCTATCGATTTCGAATAAGAATTAGTAGCACAATGTTAGGTATATTAATTACAAGAAGAAAATATCTAGCATACTATTTATTTGATACAAAAGCAACCAACTGATTATGCATTATTTTCATAACTTGTATAATAAAACTTAATGAACATACAAAGTTTATACTCAGCTAATATCGGTTATCGTTTAACCCATTAAGAAAAAATCTTAAACTATTATCGCATCAATAGTTCGATAAAAAGTAAAATTTAAATGGTTATCACTATTAAACTTACAGCATTTTATCGATTTAGATTATCAAGCTCGATTTGATTTTGAACAACTCTAGCCAGAGTGATGTGCACATAGTCTTATTCTATCTTGAGAACAAATGTATCGAAACTCTTTTTGATAAACCCTAAACTCAAATAAAATATACTTATCAAATATCATGTAAAACGAATATATAGGGATAAAATAGTCATACTAAATTATCGAAGAAGAAAACTTTGACAATAATAAATAATATGATAATAAAAGCTAAGGAGATAACATGTAATTAATTAAAAGCAGTGAAATAACTACCATATACATGCTACATAAATTACAGCATAGAGAAAGTAATCCACATTTTAATGAAAGCCTAAAAACATGCATTGTTCTTTCTGATTTTGTTTGGTCTTTTTTAACAGTTAAAAAGAAATTGGAGCAGAATACAGAGGTTGTTCATAGCCAGTTTGATTATTCTATTTGTGTTCTCAGCTTTGCACAATGCAAACATAAAATAATAATAGTATAAGCATTGTATTTCATAAATGGAGTGTGAAAAGGGTAGAATGTACACAAACAATAGATTTTACTCCTATCTTGATAGAGTAGAGAAGTTATTTCTGATAGACTATCAACTCAAAAGAAGTGTAATTAATCAAAACATAAGATTATAAAAAAAAATGACAATCAGAAAAATCAAGATGAATAATGCAAATAAAAGAACTAAGTAGTAGTAGTAAAAATAAAGAATAAGATACTATATGTGAATAACTCATATTCCTAAAATAATGAGAAGAAGATCAGAAGATGGAACTAGCCCGTCTCTGTCACATAACATCCGAGTGTTGATAACAGTAGACTATCTACTATTAATTCGTCTAAAATTATTTAATTGTATATAACAAGAGAGTTACCGAAAAACTGTCTTAAAGAATGATCAGTGACTAATTTGAACCAAACCTTAGTTGAAAACAGAGACTAAAAATGGCAACAAGGTTTCAATCACAGGCAATAATGAAACAAAATTTAAACTAGATACATCTCAAATACTTTAAAAATGATAATAAAGCTAACAACAAAAAGAAACAACACATTCAAAGGTTATAACTTAAAACCACAAGCACCCTCTTAATCATTGATCAGTATCAACTCTCAACTAAAGAAAGCAAGATGACACTTAAGACATTTAATTAGGGGAAGGAACAAAGAGAGGCAGAGACTAAATCCTCCTGAGCAAGAGAGGAGATCGGTACGACATTCCAATAGGGGAGCAACGTCATGAACTCAATCAAACATGGTGAACAAAGAACGACTATGTTCAAATAACTTTATCGAAATAATAACTACACACATGAGATGAGTCCAGAAGTTCAACGCATTAATACCATCACTAAAGAGATCAAAATACCACAAGGTGAAACAAATATGCATGAAGATATATCTTAACTTAAAGAGAGATTAGAAGGAAAAATAAATAACAGAAAATCGATTGTGCTTAAAAAAGTGATTGCGAAGGAGATTTAAGGGGAAATCATTACACATGATCTGAGAGATGTATATCAAGCAAATCCAAAGTTATTAGCATACGGGATCTGGGAAGCAGGTAACGAGAAAGTAAGAAGCAGGAGAAAAGCAACATCATAATGCAAAACCTGAAATGAGATAAGAGATAAGCCGACTAAAACAATTGTTTACTTTTCTGGGGCAGACGGCATGCTTGAAGGCGACGGTGACGGAACTTCGCCGGAAACTTTTAAACTTTTACTCCTAAATTCCGGATGAAATCGTGTGTTGTTGGAGAGGGGTTTACACAAAATAGGGTTCAAATCCAAAAGAATTCCAAGGGACCAGATCGATTCTTTGATACGAATTCAGTACAAAACGAAACAGATTTCTCAACGGAAGATTGAAGGGAGACGTCTCATTCTGAGAGAAGGACAATTGAGGTATATGATGGTGACACCTGGCTTCGTTCGAGTACGAAAGGATAATAAGGGAAAAGGCTGTGTCGTTTGGAGCATCTAGGTGAGGAAGGAGACGCGTACGTATTAATGTGAATGGGTTTTTTTAGTTGCAAGGATTAGCCTAAATTTTGCAATTGAAGAAATAACCAAATATATTGTAAATTTAGCCGAATGAAATTACCTAAGACGACTTAATATTAATTATTGGGTGTTAATAAGGGAATTGTAGCAACACTGCATTCAAAGTTGGTTTCCGTTAGTTATAATAAAGGGTATAAATATTTATTTTATTTTATTTTATTAAAAAAGCTCGACCAATGAATTCAAGTGAAAAATGATGATTACAGGAGTTAGGACCTGCAAGTTGTATACACTAATCATCAATAATAATAATAAATACTCCCTCTGTCCCAATTTATATGACATAGTTCGGATTTCGAGATTCAAACAAGTTTATCTTTGACCGTAAATTTTTCATATATCTTTTAAATATTTTGAATTATCAATTATTGTGACTTATAGTACTTTTTATGTAGTTTATAAATATATAAATTTCATTTTGAAAAATTTGAAGATTTCATGAGCAAATTCTCGGTCAAACTCAAACTGTTTGACTCTCGAAAAGCGAAATGTGTCACATAAATTGGGACAGAGGGAGTAAGTAATTATATATATTTCTTGAAAATTAAATAATGTTTAATTTTTAAAATGGTAATTAACCTATTATTACGGATAAAAAAATAGTACTGTCAAGTATTAAATAATAGTACTAGGTAAAATTTTGTTCACCGTCTAAACCTTGATGCAAAAAGTAACCCTGTGTTTTGCTAGTGGCATTATACAAATCCCAAGAAATTAAGTATTCTAGTTTATGAGTTATGAATTACACTATGTTCATTTCGAATTTTAAATTAATTACCTATACATATTAAATAAAATATAAAAATCCAAGATTTGACCCTAAGCCAATGGGTCTGCGGAACTTGTAAGTTGTAACAACAATACTGGCTACCTTATTGTATATATCCCATGAAATAGTTAAAATGTGTACAAATTAATTTGAATATTTCATAGAAAAAAAGTAATAATAACAAAAAAAATATTTTAAATACTATCGATGTGCATAACTTTTATCGAACGCATAATTACTATATTGGTTCCACCTCTGCAAATATTCGTAAAATAGTTAAAATACACGTAAATTTTCCCAAAATATCATAGCAAGAAAAGCATTGATGAAATAAAAATTATTTTACACTAATAACTTTTTTTCGAACGTGTAATAACGACATAAGCTCCACCTCTGCAAAAACTTCTAAAATAATCAAAACGCACCTAAGTTAATATATAGTAGTAAAAAAAAAAATCACAATACGTAAATTCTGAATTACTTCTTTGTCAATACCTTTTAGCTTTCCTTTAGCTGCTACTTTTTCCCAATCCAAGCCCAATCAAAGTAGTCAGTGTGCCTGCTCGTCCTTCTTTGACGAAATGGATGTTGTAGGAGAGGTTGGGAAGGAGGGACTTCGCTAAAGATGGTCTCTGTCTATGCGCGGGGAAGGTCTTTTTCCTTTCTCCGCTTGACTAGGTTCGCTTACGCTACCGATATATATAACTTAATGTCAAAATTATTGGCTCAAACATTTTATGAGGAAATATTACATTATTTTTAAGAATACTTTTGCATTAATGACGTAAAAACATATCTTTGAGGTTTTTATATTAACACCTTTCGTAAGTTTGAATTAAATATTAAGTAATTCTTATTTTTAGTTAAAAACTTTTTGTAGTTTTTTTTTTTTCTTTCCTAAACAATGAAATATACTTTAACACATAAAAAGAGGGCATAGCAGCATTAGCTTGCAACAAACACACCTTCATTTTCTACGTGCAAATTGAAAAGGTTCATTTTCTTATTTTTCTTTACTAACTTCCACTCTATTTGCAAAAAGTGAACCTAAAAAAGAGAAAAAAAATTGATCTTTTTGCGTTTTCCTTTGACTGTACTCACTAAAGGTTTGAACTTTGAACCTATATTTACTGTTTTTTTTCTTCCTTGTATGTTTCTGTTAAATATTGGTCGAAATAATGTAATGGTGGTGAAAGATTTGAACTTTTGAGCCCGTTATTGTTGGAAAGTGAAGATTTTAAAATGTTAATGGCACACCTGTGTGTATGAGAAAAAAGTGAAGATTTTACCGAAACGGACTAAAAAAAATGTTTTCTTTACGCGAGTTTAAGACCCGTAAATATATACCTTTTGTCATTTAAGATTTTCTTTATGCAAAATAGAGTAGAAAGACTTGAACTTTCTACGTGAGTTTTTTTTTTCTTCCTTGTATGTTTCTGCTAAATATTGGTCGAGATAATGCATGTAACAGTGGTGAAAGATTTGAACTTTTGAACCTGTTATTGCTGGAAAGTGAAGATTTTAAAATGTTAATGACTGTGTGTACGAGAAAAAAGTGAAGATTTTTGGTGAAAGAATGTGTTAATGTTTGTATATGAGCAAAAAGGGAAGATTTTACCGAACTGACCAAAAAAAATGTTCTCTTTACGTGATTTAAGACCCGTAAATATATGCCTTTTGTCAGTTATGATTTTCTTTAAGTAAAACAGAGTAGAAAGATTTGAACTCTGAACTTTGAAGATTGTTGGAGTTTTTTTCTCTCTCTAGATCTGTTGAATAAATGGTACAGCAACAGCAGTGATGCTGAAAAAGGCTGTAAGTTTAGGGTCAATTATGGTTGTGTATGGGAACTAAAAGAGTGAATGTATTCCATGGCTAGCTTAAAAATAATTTTTTTGATGTGAGTTTAAAATTCATTAATATCAATCTATTTTTTTCGTATAGTTCCACTATCCCAGAATGTCAAGCATACCGGGTTATAGCAAGTTACCAGTGGAGCAGGTTACTGTTTCACGGCCAAGTTTATCATCGCCTGAAGATCCACGCCTGTGTTTAGCTGAATTCTTCAAGGACACAGATGTAATTCTCCTTACATTCTTTTAACTGTTGTATTCATTTCATTTGTATTAATAGGTTTTTACATTGTCTATGTTAGATAGTCATGTATGTTAGCTAGCTAGTCATGTACTTATAACATATCTTGTTAAAAAATCTCAAATTGCAGTAAGGAAAAGGCTCCTTGCTATAGTAGAAGTTAAATAATGGAGTTGGGAAAATTCTGTTAGTTACTAAGTTGACTAGTTAATTAGAAAAACATTTCTCCTTTTCTCTTGCTTTGTGGTGTGAGAGTATATGCCTATATGGTCTCTCTTGATTCAATTTCTGTGTATATTCTTTGGCTACAATAGAGGAAATAGTTGACAAGTGCTTAATTAGTTGTAGTCATTAATTCCGAGTTTGGTTTATTCTCTTATTACCTGTCCAAATAAAAACAAGAAATTCAGTAGATTATCAGTGTTGGCCATGGCTGATTTGAACACAAGCACTGTTCTTGTTACTGGTTCTGGTGGATCAATTGTCTATAAGAAGTTGAAGGAGAGGTCAGAGAATTAATTATATAGCTAGAGGATTGGTTAGAACAGAGGAAAGCAAACAAAAAATTGATGGTGCAGATGATGTTTATAGTGGTGATATCAGGAATACCGAGAGTCTCATTCCTGCTATACAAGGTATGGATGCTCTTGTTATTCTTACAAGTGTTGTTCCAAAAATGAAACACGGGTTTGATCCAACAAAAGGTGGAAGACCTGAATTCTATTTTGAGGATGAGGCAAATCCTGAACAGGTATACTGTATTGGCCAAAAGAACCAAATAGATGCTGCTAAAGCTGCTGATGTGAAGCAGATCGTGCTAGTTGGGTCAATGGGAGGGACAAATCCTAACCACCCCTTGAACAGTTTGGGGAACGGGACTATATTGATTTGGAAGAGAAAGGCTGCGCAATATTTAACTGACTCTGGAATTCCATATACAAGAGAAAGAAGGTGGTATAAGGGAACTACTTGTTGGAAAGGACGATGAACTTCTCGAGACAGAAACTAAAACTGTTGCTAGGGCTGATGTTGCAGAAGTCTGCATTCAGGCACTGCAGTATGAGGAAGAAAAATTGAAGGCATTTGATCTGGCCTCAAAATCCGAGGGAACTGGCAATCCCAACTAAGGATTTCAAGGCTCTAATTGCACAAATCTCTACTCGTTTCTGATATACTTCTCACTAGGACTATGTCCAAAATTTTCATCATTCTGTTCTGCCAACATTTGTTCAAAGGGGAGGCTATAAACTTAAGGGAGATAGTCATCTGAGTTTGGGAAAATTTTGTTACTAAGTTGATTTACTAGTTAGGAAAACATTTCTCTTGCTTTGTGGTGTGAGAGTATATGGTCTTTCTGTTATATTCTTTGGCTACAAAGGAGGAAATAGTTGACAAGTGCTTAATTAGCTGTTATTGTTGTAGTCATTAATTGAGAGATTGGTTTATTCTCTTATTACCAATACCAAGATTACTTATTACACAATTTTAGTATAATTCTATCATATATGATAATTAAACCTATAATATGTTTTGGTAATGTATTGCTTGATAAACACCAGTATTATTTTATCTCCTAATGAATAGCTGGTTATGCAGTTTAATTGGTCTTGGCTGGGAAAAGAATGTTTGTGTGCTGTGGAGGACCAGGGGAAATGCTGTAAGCTGATAAATTAACACTTGCATTTTCCTTTGATACATTTTGTTCATTATCTTACAAGTTTTTTTTGTGTGTGATTATTTTGTTCATTAAAGGGGCATGTTGGGCATTTGTTGCGGCGGAAGCCATTACTGCCATATACTACATTAAGTCGAAAAAGCTGAAACTGTTGTCAAAACAACATGTTATTGATTGCTTGTATAGTGTAAAGCCGGCGCCAGACACTGTTAAATACCATGAAGGAACGGGATGTTATACGTGTCATTACAATAAATACTTTCAATTTGCAATCGAAGAAGGTGTTTATTCGGATAGCTCATATCCTTATATGGCCAGGAGGACTACCTGTCGTAGGCTACCTAATGAGGTAACTCTTTTTTGGTTCAATATATTTTGCAACATATATAGATATGCTATATATAGTAGTAATAGAAAAATACATTTTAATAAATACATTTGTTGGTTTATGTTACATGTTTTAATTAGTACAGGAAAAAACCAAAATCAAAGAGTTTAAAAGGGTTAAGGATCTTGGTTTGGATAAAAAAGGAATTGAAGAGTTAATCCGGAAGCAACCCATTTGTGGAGCCGTAGACTTATTGGAGAGCTTTCAGAAGCATTCAGGAAAGGTAAAATTTCTTTCACTGATCAACTTCTTGTTTCTTGTGCTTGTTTAATTCACATCTTTTTTATTTCTAAATTCAATTTTTTGGTAGGATATTTACATGGGTCATACAGAAGCTGAGATTTACTTTCCAACTGGAGGGCGCCATGCAGTATTAATCGTTGGTTTTGGCGTTGAGAATGGCGTGGAGTATTATTTGATCAAAAATAGTTGGGGAGTCAACTGGGGTTATTGGGGTTATGCTCGGGTTAAGAGAAGCCTCATTACACGCTTGTCTTTTCCCGTGCTTGATGAATAGATAGTTTTGTGAGTAGATAGTACTTATTCGTAGCTGGGGATAGGCTTTGACATTCAACTAACTGGATCAACTTGTATTTCTTTAATGTTGTTTTTGCTACTGTTGCTATTGTTTCTTGAAAATTATGACTTTGCAATGAAATTTATTTCTTGTCTTCATATATGTGTCGTGTGTTGGCATCTCACATAATTGCACAAAACGTTTTGTATGGACTCTTAGTATGGTGCTAGAACATTACAAAGTTAGAGTTCCTTCTATACAAAAAAAGAAGAAGAAGGAATTCTTTCGGTACAATTCTTCATCCTTGTAGTAATCTATCAACTTGTTTTTTATCTTTTACACCCTGTAGCATACACTAAGAAGCCAAAACCTCTCTCGCCCCATCGGTTTTAGCCTTTAGCATCTTAATAAGGAGAGGAATGCACCACAAATCTCTTCATCTCAGTTGAGGTGAGTGTAGATTTGACAGATTGATGATGCTGCAGGTGGTAGTGCACCAACTCATCCTGACATGAGCCGGCCGTGAAAGGAGGCAAAGTGAAATTAAAACCTCTCAAGGCCCCTATAGTTGATTCTTACGGCAGCATCACAGCCAACTACGCCAATTAGACTTCATACCTGATCTTCAAAAAGCAGCACCGGTTCGGGAAATCTTGATTAGAGACCTAACCCAACCATGTCCAGCAATAAACGCATCATTTCACATCTTCTCATGGAACATGAAGCTGCACCTTATGTTATTCCAAGCCAAACATAGAATTTTAGCATATTTTTCTTATAACTGTACTCGTTATATTTTCTTTACCTAACCATCATTTGTTCCTCTCTATTTATACTCACCACCACCACAACAAAAAGTTTCATAAGTTCACAACATCTTTTTTCCATTTTCTCGTAAGTAAAATTTCTCCATTACAAATATAGCCATTTTCTTGATCTAATGGGATCAATTGCACAAAATGGAAAGAAGATGACTACCATTAAAATATGTATACTTTACTTAAAATATGTATACTCTACTATACAAGATGAAGATACAAAAAGAAACATAGGAATGCATGTTCCCAAGGATGAGTTAACAAGGTAAGACAACAATTCGAAGGCGATTTCTTGTGGTCTTGACCTATGATGATTGCAGAAGAGAGAAATAAAGGATGAACATTTTTAAAAAAATGAATAAGTACTTAACAACATCATAAACAGATGGTATTTCTGTTTGGTTAGATAATATTTGTGTCTAATCAACAAATCACTTCTTTTCACAAAAAAGTGAAGTAGAGTTAATTATAAGTTCGATCCTTTCCGTTCCATTTTTTCATATGTACAAGATGTTGTTCAACTTTAGAATCACAACTTTTCAGCAAAAATCATAAACAAGGGTGGAGCCAGAGTACCGCAATGGGGTCATCCAAACCCCTTTTGTAAATTATATATATAACGGCAAAGGATTCCATCATCCATGACAACTAAAATTAAACTAACAGATAACAAACAAATTCAACCACGTTCCTTCGACCCTCCTCAAACGGCTGACCTAGGGTTTCCTTCCTAGCCAGCAGCTGCGCACTCTCATGTTACGGCCACTGGACGGCCTCCTTTTGAGGCTGTCCAGCCCGCCCCACCACCCCAAACCACCACATACGCCACCCTTTTCAATTCCAATACTATAAATCCTAAACAATCTGCCTTAATTAACTAAAAAACAATCGCAAAATCAATCGAAATAATTCATGGAGAACCTACTATCATGTTTTCAATGGAGGAAAGACAAGACTTCATGATTGAAGAGGGATTGCATCAAGCAATAGTGTTTAAATTATCCCATGGTGCGCCAGATTTGAAGGTATTAAGGTCAATTTTACCGAAACATCTTGGTACCAACGGCAATTGTTTAATTGACTTGCTCCAAGACAAATTTTGTTGAGAGTTGATCAATATGAAAATTATGTACTAGCTTTATCTCGCTCAGTTAATTATCTTCTCTACAATAGGGAGAAGCACCAGTGTAGGGTTTTTCTATGGTCCATTGGACATAATCCTAAGGAGGAAACAACGTTAGCTGTGGTTTGAATTTCTTTATCGAACTTATCTCCAGATTTGTTTGCAAAGAAGTGTCTGTTGTCTATAGCATCGGCAGTTGGGAAACCAATAGCTATAGATAAAACTACTCAAATCAAGTCAAGACCTAGCACAGCTAGGGTCAAGGTTATACTTGATCTAATAGAAAAGCTTCCAAATCGTGTAAGATTGCAGTTTGTGGATGGAAAATCTGGTAAGTTGATCGAGGTTTTTCAAGAGATTGTATATGATAATCTACCTTTGTATTGCAATTATTGTAAGCAATAAGCACCAAGGTCATGATCAAGATAGTTGTCGTTTGATCTCGAAAAAAAAAATCAAAATAACAAACAAATTGATGATACCATTGAAGTTGCTTCAATAGGTACTATCGATATATAGTGAAAAATATCAAGGTGATGCAAGAGAAATACTAAATGAAAAAAGAAAGGTTGTAGATGTCGATCAAAGTAAAGCTACTTCTAGAGATCGACAATTGGTTGTTGTCACTTCTAAGCAAAATCGTGTACACTCAATGGATGTTGTTACAAGTAATAGTGGTGTTCAAATAAATATCGAAAACAAAGGGGGAACGCCAAGAGTTGGGGTTGATGCGCCGTGAGTTGGTTCAGGCCACAAAATAATGGATTCAGGACACAAACTAATGGATACATATGATGTTGAAGATGCTGAAAATTCTGGGCAGCATGTTTTGCAAGTTGAGACCAAGAATGCAACTAAAAATTGGACACTGGTTGCACACAAAAATTCAACTAGTAATCAGAGCCTTTCCCCGACTAGTCAAAATAATTCTCCATGTAGTGAAAAGAGTTTGACTGGAAATTTTCATGACAATGAGAAGAGGCAAGATATTAGTAATGCCTCAAGAGACTTATTATGTTCGAATAGCTTTGATACTTTATCGAAGACTATTGGAAAACAAGTAAAGTTAACAGAGAATGACAACGATTTGATCAAAGAAAAGCAGGTCTCACCGCCTACTTTGAATAGCAAATTAAGTCCAGAAGCTCCCGTATTTGTGCCTAAATGTGTGATTGCAAAGAAGAATGAGTCAAGGGCCTTAGTGTCAAATATAATTGATTTGGGCGAGGATTCTCTTGATGAAGATGAGGAAGACAATATGCTTGATTTGGGCGAGGATTCTCTCGATGAAGATGACAAAGATATGTTGGACATATGCTTTGATAGAGTGGCTAGGGAAGGAGATATATCACCTAGGCAACAAAGAAGTGGAAGCAACAAAAGCAGAAAGAAGACACATGGAAGGCAATATAGTTGGGACGGTAAAATGACTGAGGAGTTTGTTTCAAGGCACCTATCGATGCGACAGGCAAAACAGAACCATTTGATAGTATCAATACGTTCAACAAGATATAATAAATCCATAAAGAAAGTATGAATTATCAAGTGTTGTTGGATAGGTTTGAAGAAGAAGACAAGAGAAAAATACTTCAAGTTACTTTTGATGGGCAATCAATCCTTTTTAATTCATGTGTTTGTAATACAAAGTTTGAGGCTGATAACTCAACTTTCTTCTTGATTGACATATTTTTACATTATTTAAGCATCCTCATTTGTAATATCATTATGGAGTGTATTAGAAATTCTGTGGTGATCAGAAAATATTTAGTTCTCTCTAGCTCTTATTTTCTTCATGCTTGTTTGTTAGGTAGTAGACGTTAGGTACTTCATTAAGATTAGTAAGATAAGGCCTAACCCCCCCATGCTTGCATTTATCCCTATTGATATTTTATATGTTTAATAAAAGGCCACTAGACACTGTCTAGTGATAAATTTATGGGGAAAAAAACAAATTCAACCTGGAAAACAGTAATGGAGCAAGAAGTTTCACGAAGGGGTCCAAAAATTATATAAGCAAAAAAAAGTTGATGAATGAGTGCATTGAAAAATTTAAAATCGAACACATAATATTAATATTTTTTTATGAATAAATGTTCCAAAATTTTAAAAATCAAATCGTATGATATGTAGTTTTAATATTTGTGTTTAATTTAATGGAAAAAGGTCAAAACTACCCTTAAACTATCTGAAATAGCTTAAACATACCCTTAAACTATATTTCGACTAAAAAATACCCTTCCCGTCAAACTATTGGGCCACACCTACCCTTCTAGTTAACAAAAGTATCCATGTGTGTGTTAAATGTCACATGGACGCTACATGGATGTCACTTGTGCATGCCAAACAGACCGGAACTCCAGGCACAAGGAAGACGACTACGACAGGTTTCCTGGCGGTGGTAACCAAGCTCCGCCATATCAACGTCGGCGATTTCACTAATGAGGAAAACTTGATGAACGGTTGGGATGACATCTTCGATTGCTACTACATCAACGAAGACCTAGTAAATCTTTATAGATTTCTTAATTAAATTTTTTTTACCAATTACCCTATTTTTGTTCAAATTTTGAGCTTTTGTGGTTCGTACCCCAGAAGATACTCTAAATGATTGTTAAGGAAGTTTTAGATTTTGTGGAAAGTTAAAGAAACATTCAATATATAGATTATTTAAGGATTAGATAGCAGAATTAATTTGAATTTTGTTTAAGTTGTGATCTTCAAAGTACAACATATTAGTATCGGGATAAAATGGAATTGAATTGAGTCAATGTATATTGTATATTCATATAGATATACCCAAATAATGAAATGATGAAATGAGGGGGAAAAGAGTGAAATTAGGGCTTTAAGTTGTCTATGTGGAGGTGGGGGTGTGTTTGGCGTGCACATGTGGCATTTTAGCACACACATGGATGTTTTTATTAAACAAAAGGGCAAGTGTGCTCCAATAGTTAGACGGGAATGACATTTTTTAGCCGAAATATAGTTTAAGGGTATATTTAAGCTAATAGTTTAAAGGTAGTTTTGACCCTTTTCTGTAGTCGTCTATGTGGATGTGGGGTTTATTTGGCGTGCACATTTGGCATCCATGTGGCATTTCACACACACATGGATACCATGTTATCTAGAAAGGGTAGGTGTGACCCAATAGTTTGGTGGAAAGGGTATTTTTGAGTCGAAAAATAGTTTAAGGGTATATTTAAGTTATTTCAGATAGTTTAAGGCTAGTTTTGACCATTTTCCGTTAATTTAATATGAAGTAAATGAACAAAGTAACAAAAGGGAGGGGGGAAGGAGGGCGTTCAACTGAAAATGTAATCATTTTTACTTTTCAAACTTACACTAATCTCTGGTGACGACAAAAATACCGACACATGAAAAATGGAAGCAGAATCAAACGAGGTCTTCTTTTGTTCATTTTTAATAGTGTTGTACAAATATTAGAATTTGCTTATTAACTTTAAATTAAATAATTACGTTTAAGTTTTATTTCAAACTTTGATGAAAAAAAATAAAAAATCAAATTCATTAATAGATTAATTTATAGATTTCTAAGAAATTTACTAACTATTATTTAGAAAGTCCTTAAGCAATTAAAGGAATAATTAAATAAAAGCTTTTTAAATGATTATAAAAATAAAGTCCTTAAGCAATTAAAGGAAGGGAAAAGGGTCAAAAAATGCCCTTAAACTATGTGAAAGGAACAAAAATACCCTCCGTTTATAGTTTGGCTCAAAAATGCCCTTACCGTCAATACTTTGGTTCAAAAATGCCCTTAAACTATGCGAAAGGAACAAAAATGCCCTCCGTTTGTAGTTTGGTCCAAAAATGTCCTTGTCGTCAATACTTTGGTCCAAAAATACCCTTATTGTTATTTAATTGGTCAAAAAGATTCATTTTCCAAATAAATATATTATTATTTTCTTTTTGACACATTCTTTTTCAATGAATGTTTTTTTTTTAAAATTAGCAAATGTTTATCTTA
>JAJONZ010045698.1:0-12190 GCA_029582445.1 Solanum paucissectum
TTAGACCCATTTCCCACTCAATTTGACCCCCTGAATAAGAATATGAAGTCGAATTTCCGAAATCATGCACGGGTTTTGAGATATATGGAAATTACCATTATAGGTGTTTCCGAAGCACATTTTCGGGCATTTTTGGGGTCGTTTCAATCATTCACAACACAAAATGACCCTACCAAGGTTGAATAAATCTACACCTCATGATATGAGTGGGAACTGATCAATCTAAACTTAGAAAACAAGCACAAGAACAATGAAGCAATTTCTTTGACACCTTCAAAACCCATAACCAAAAACAAGAAAACTACTACAATAGATAGAGACAGAAAAAACTCAGGTTGATTAACAAATAAATAAACCAAGTTGAAGGCGAGCACAATAAGTACAAACTGGAGTAGACTAAGAACAAGCAAAATAGTGCTTGAACGGTGGAAGATATTGCAAACTTTTTTGGTCGTTGAAGACATCAACATGCACACCATATAAGTAATGCATCCAAATCTTTAAAGCAAACACAACTGCCACTAGTTCTTAATAATGGGTGCAATATTTCTTTTCATGCACCATAAGTTTCTTTGAGGAATAGGGAATTCCTTTCCCATTTTGCATAGGGACATAGCCTAGCTCAATTCTCAAATCATCAAAATAGACCACAAACCCATCGGTTCCTTTTGGTAAAGTCAACACTGTTGTGGATGTAAGTTTATCTTTCATTTCTTAAAAATTCTTTTGAAAAGCTTATGACAATAAGAATTTGACTTTCTTTGTTATCAATGTCGTCAATAGAGAGGAAATTGAAGAGAACTATAATCAATGAACATGATGACGAACATATGAAGGTATTCTCTAAGAATCCTATTCAATAAATCTATAAATGCGGCTGGAGCATTAGTCAAGCCAAAAGACATCACCAAAAACTCGTAATAACCATACAGAGTTGAAGAAGGCATCTTTAGAATGTCATCTTCCTTCACCCTCAATTGGTGATAACCTGACCTGAGGTCAGTCTTGGAGAAGTAACTTGCTCCTATTGTTGATCAAACAAGTAGTATATCCTTGGGGAAGGGTACTTATTCTTAATGTTAACCTTATTCAACTAATTGTAATCGATACACATATGAAGCAAACCATCTTTTTTTGTAACAAATAAAAGTGGAGCACCCCATACAGTGATACTCGATCGGATAAATCCCTTATCCAACAAATCTTTAATTATTCCTTTGAATCCATAAGTTCTACCGTAGCCATTCGGTAAGGAGGAATATAGATAGGTTGTGCATCTGAGAGAAGGTCAATACCGAAGTCTATTTCCCTTTCGAGAGGAACAATAGGTAACTCATCAGGAAGCACGTATGAAAACTCCTTTACAATGGGGACCGACTTAGGAGTAAGGTTTCATAATCCATATTCGTAACTTGAATAAGATTGTATATAAAACCCTTAGAAATTTTCTTTCTAGGTTTACATCAAGAAACAAACAAACTTTTCAACATAGAATTGCCCCCCCTTTCAACTCTAGTATAGGCTCATTGAGAAAAGAAAACTTGATCACTGAAGTTCTACAATCAATAGAAGCATAACAAGAATGCAACTAATCAATAAAAATAAAAATATCGAAATCTATCATTCAAGCTCTATTAGATCAATATAAGGGACTTCATGGGATAAAGAGATGGAATAATTTCTATAGACTATTTTAGCCATAATACATTTACCTATAGGAGTAGAGACAAAACAAGGATCTTACAAAAAATCTGGAAGATTATCAAACCTAATAGCCACATATGGTGTCAAAAAAGAAAAGGTAGCACGGGGGTCATGCAAAGCATAAACATCAAGATGAAAGACATTCAATATGATGGTAACCACATTAGGATAGCCCTCTTTCTAATGACGAGTTTGTAGTGCATAGAATCTACTTTGCTTGTGACTCATACTAGAACCTGATCAAGGGTTAGGTTGAGTATGTGGACAATTTTCTCCTCATTCTTAGCAACTAAAGGACAATCACTTATGTTATGATCCGTCTTACACAACCAAAACATGCATTTGAGCCTACTAAACATTTACCTTTATACTTTCTTCCACATCTAGTACAAGTAGACAATGAAGTACCACTATTATTCCCTACTTGAGGCATAAGGTTAGACACACTATAGTTTTGGATTTAAGAGGAGCATTGGAGGAACCTTGATTGGAAAACCTTGGTCAGACTTAGAATGACCATGTCCATCGGACATTGAATGTGAAACATCACCATCACTGGTCCTAGCCTTCTTTGCCAACCTAGATCTTTCCTCAAGTTTCTCTTCTTCTATTTGTTTAGCATGCACCATTACACGAGATATGTTCATATCATTAATGAGCATGGTGGTAGAACATTCTTTGACTACCAGCTCAGACACTCTTGAAACGAACTTACTCCTTTTTTCCATAGAATCGACAACCATAGTAGGAGCATACCTATAAAATTATGTGAACTTCAAAGTATTTAACTTCACACTCATGCTTCCTTGAGGAAGGTTGTCATGCAAACATTCATAAGATCATATTTCATCATAACTTATCATATTCATAATGATTATACCTAACATAACTTCAACATACATAAGTCATATTCATCATAATCATAAGAGAACACTACTACAACCATCTCTTAGGATCCCACAAGTGCAATGTGCAAGAGAAGTCTCATACCCTCCCTTACACTATGTAGAAACCCTTAAGAAAGGCCTAGTAAGAGTTCACACCTTTCATAACATCACATTCAGTTCATAGACTTCAATTAATATCTTACACAAACTAGGGTTACAATTAGGAAAAAAGGGAGAAACATGGGTCTCATGGGGAATTCTTCAAGAAACCACTAATAAAACATAAATTAATCCCTAATTGTTCATATAACATCAATCAAAGTCAGTTTATAACATCAATTTCACTTTAGAAAGAAGACCCACATTTTTGGATTGAAAGCTAGAAATTGGAGATTTTGAAATTCATCTTGAAGGGGCCTCTTGGGGAAAGGAATCCCAAGAGTGTTGCAACCATACCTTATTGATGAATTAACCACAAAAATTTGAGTTGAAACCTTGGAGATTTGGTCTTCTTCTTGATGCTCCAATCATCTTCAATGGAGTTCTTGAGAAAAGAGAGAGAGTAGAGAAAAGGAGGAACTTTAAGTTTTGATCTTTGGGGTTTTGTGTTTGAGTGATAAAAGTGAGGTAAATTGACTTAAAAATCATTATATAAACATCCCCTAAAGTACCTAAAATACCCCTCACTTAGTTGGACTCTTTAATGTAATAAAAATTGATTTATGAATTTCTACATTTTCGTCGCGGAACAAGTCTGCGACGCGGGGTTGTTCCCTGAAGATATTTGGAATTAAATTTTGAGACAGTACAGTCTGTGACACGACTGCGTCGTGAAGAAGATTTTTTCTCCTTGGGGGAGCAAGGCCGCGACGCGCACCTATTCCCACCAAGTGCAATTGCAAGCTGCCTTGGTAGCTTGCTTGGCCAAGGTTGGGGTCCTCCTCGGGGCCCCTTAGGGTGGCCTCGGGGAATCGTATTCGAATTTTTTAACCCTATGAACATATATTTACCTAATTTAAATCTTTTTACAAGATTATATCATCATATGACACTACCAAACCTGCCCAAAACCTAAGGACACACTAGAACACATTCTTCTCTAGTTTCCGGACGTCGTGGTCGTTTCTTGACGTTTAGACTTTTACTCTTCCAAACCAAGTCAATTACATTAATTTTGGTTTAGAAACATCATTTTAACTATTTTTAAGTCATTATTCATAAGCTGAGGCTCTAATTTAAGTCATAGAATTTCTGGGGTGTTGCATATTTATTGTTGTTTGTTTCCTTTGAAGATGTGACAAAATGAGTGTTCACGGTAGTAATGCCAACCAGCTGGTCCACAATGATATTATTGGGAACTTAAATGATGTGAACAAGGCCAATGTGAGTGACATACACTTAGGTGGTGTTGGAGTGATGAGGCTACTACTAGTCATAGGGAATACGGTGTTCCACGTAACGAGCACGATGTTGCAACTCTTTCAAATTAAGGGGTCATTTAGTGGTTTAGCAGATGAAGACCCCCATGATCGAATTAGGAACTTCGTGGAAATTTGTGGTCCTTTCTCATTCAAAAATATATCCCAAGAGTCGGTTAGACTCAGGTTGTTCCCATTCTCACTGATGGGAGAGGCAACTAAATGGTTAGCCGATCTCCCAAAGTACTCAATCAGAATTTCGGATGAATTGACTGAAGCATTCTACACAAGGCTCTTTCCTTTTTCGAGAATGATGTCTTTGAGAGATAATATCCAAGGTTTGGTTGGATGGTGAGCAATCCACGAGACTTGGCTCCGGTTTTAGAAATTGCTAATTCAATGTCAGACTCATGGACTCCCATACAACGTCTTGCTACAGTATTTCTACCGGAGTCTAGATTCAGTGAACAAGGGAGTGGCTGATCAACTTGTCCAAGGTGGTATATACAACAACTGTTTGAGATTGCATTTGTGTTGCTTGATAACATGGCCAATATCAATCGAGCTTGGTATACAAGAGAGGATCAAGTGTCACCCTTGACATTTAGGAAGATGAAGCAACAGATTGAAAAAGATCAAGAAAGGGACCAAAATATGGCTAAAATGATGACCAAATTAGATATGTTGTGAAAGAACGTAATGGGTAGTGTTACTAGAGTGGTGAACGTTGTAAGTGTTAGTGGGGTGAACCCCGAGGATGCACATTTTGATGCTTTATATAATAAGGAAGTGAGCTTTTTTGAAAATCAAGGTGGAGGTTTTCGTACGAGCTATCCAAGGCCGGGCAGAAATCATTGTTGGAAACAATTGGAAAGAAAGAGAGGGAAATAAGGATAGGTACGTACCTCCCAATGAGAATCAAATGCCAAAAGATCAATGAGTCGACCCAGAGAGATTATATACAGAAGATATGCTTTCACTCATTCTCACCAAAGTAGATGGGTCAGACAAAGTTTTGAAAGAAATTAAAGAAGACGTCTCAACTCTTAGCCAAACGATGACTTCTCACTCTGTGTCTATTAAGCAGGTGGAGACACAAATGGGTCGAATCTTGACTCATTTGAACCCGAGACCAAAAGGAGGGTTGTCGAATGACACAATGGCCAACCCCAAAAATGAAGTTTAAATGGGTATCTTCGTCGTGCCATGAAGTTAAATAAGGCGCTTCTTGTGGGGCAACCCAATTTTTCGTGTTTTTATTATTGGTTTTGAATAATGGGTGTTGATTTTGCAGTTTGGAAAGTTGAGTCTTGGAAAAGGAGTAGTAGGCGATTTAAAGGTCCAATCTACTTCACACCGAACAGTTCGGCATGCCCGATTAGGATTGCCGTTTGAACCACCCAGCTTGATAGTGGATTTTGGAAAACTTGACAGGCCAAAAGTTCATTCAGCGACTCGCCGAACAGGTCTGTGAGCCCGACTTGGACTACCGTTTGAACTCCAAAAATGCTAGGAATTTTGTAAAACTCGGCGAGCTAAAGTACCATTCAGCGCATCGCCAAGTGGATTAGCAAGCACAACTTACTTCGCCGAATGGCACACGAACTAAAGGGTTTTTAAGAGGCCAACCGTTTTAAATTCAAATTCCTTTAATTTTCTTACTTTTCAACTTCCACATTCTTGATTAATTAGTATTTCAAATACACTTCATCATTTTCTATGTGCAAATGATCGTTAAGAAATATAAAACCTAACAAATGAATTGGGGTTGAACCCACAGGGAGAGGTACGTGTTAAAATTCAATTAAGAAGTACAAATGTGATCTACCTATCTATAGGAATAAACATTATTGAAAAATACATGAAATAATCAAGAGGGGTGACATGAATGTGAAATGGGGGTTTTTGTTTGCAATTATCAACTACAACGCAGTCACAACCAATTGAAATAATAATAAGGAGAGGAATTCTCTGGATGTGATAAATTATACGCAAATTTCGATAGATGGGTAATTGAAATGGTAGGGAATCTTAGAAAATATGGAAAGAAAGGTTGTGTAGTTAGGTAAATTTCCTAATAATAATGATGTTAATACACTCACTAGTCCCGTTATTGCTCATGCTCAGTCTCAAACTCCTAGTCTTCATTCACGGCCGGTAAAATTACAATTATTTTTAGTATTGTGTGGAATCATTTTACGCAAATAGAAGAAATAACTATAGTTGAATGTAATACTTTTCAAGATAAATAAGAGCATAATACCGGTGGTAATCTTGGGGAATGAGTTAATTGATTAGACATTTGAAATTTAACCAAAAGCGTTGTAAAAGAAGTTAGCTGCTTCTTCTTATAATTTTATTCAATATATACAATTGGTTTATAATCTCTTATTTAAGTATTCATAGAAGTACTTTTCGATGAAATATTTTTCAACATCATGAACAATATGCATACTATTTACATTAGTTATTAGCAAATTTATTAGGTAGAGTTTTTCTCATTCCTAATCTTGATCTTGCTATAAATAAAAAATTATTTAACAATTACTTGTTAGTGGATAGAAAATAATTTTATCATGGTAATACATATTTTAGAATATTAATATAATCAAGACTGTAGACTTATTGTACAATTTAACAGTACCATTGCTATCGACACATTATAAAATGAGTTTTCTTCCACTTTAGAAGATATTTCCATATTAGGCGTGCTTGTCCTATGTATAATTTATTCTTAAAAGATGATGTAGTAATTTAAAATTTATTCTATATTAATTCATAAAACGATTTGGATTATATTTAATTCAAGATATATTAATTCAAATAAATATCGTGGATTAATATAATAGAATTAATTATTTCAATTCAAAACGTGGATTTAATTAAAATTGAATTTCATTTGACTAGTCTACTGATTTGGCCAACAAAAGATGAGCCCAATTTACGAAACTCAATCCGGCATGATACTTAAATCTCATAATTTAGAAATCAAACCATAATTCTAAAAGGACTCTAGAGAGATTCCTGGATCGAATGCCGCAAATTTCTATACAAGATACAAATTCAAGAATTCAAGTTCAAGAACAGCTCAACATCAAGACCAACAAATTCAAGAGCAAGCTTAAAAGCCCTTGAATTCAAGTATAAGTCAAAATCGAGTTTGTCAAGATTCAAGAGCAAGCTCAAAAGCCCTTGAATCCAAAGTACAAGTCAATAACAAGTACATCAAGATTCAAGCTTACAAGCCCTTTAATTTATGTTTGGAAAGACAAATTAGAGGATTACTAGAGATTGTAACCCTCCTATTTGAAATCAAATAAATACGATTGTTGTAATATTTTCCAATCTTGATTATTTTTTTGTCGACACAAATTTTACTGTCTACAAATTCTGGCAGCCTAGTGGGACAATCTCTACCTCTCATCTAAACTTTTCAAGAGTCAAATATTAACAAAATGGCTTTCACAAACATAAATACAATAAACTTCCTCTAAGGCTGTTGAGTCCAAGTTTTATTGCTGAAGTAGAAGAAATCCTTGGTATTCTCTTAGAAAGTTTTGGAACTGTTTCAAGGAGTGAGAACACTATGTTTGGACAACAAACACTTCAAGTGTCATCCACATCAAATCCTGCTTTTGGGTCTTCAACTCTTGAAGGAGAAGTTCCTCTAGAAATGCTTTAGAAAAACGAAGAAGTGTTACTGAAAAGATCAACAAGACTCTAGCTCAAATTTATTTCTCTGGTTTTAAGAACTTTATCACAAAAAAGAAGTACGATTCAATCAGTGAAGACTATCAGCATGCATCACGTGATGTAAGCCCTTTGAAAATCCAATTGCGCGACAATTCATGCTACTCTCCAACGTCTCTAATGATCATGTAAGAAAGGATAATTGATACTTTATTCATGGAGGAAATATTTGCATACCTGGCAAAAACTATTGAAGGATTAACAAAGCATATACACTGCCAAGATTCTGAAACTGATAAGTTGATGGAAAAGTTGGATGACTTATTAGATGGAGAATCCAGCCATGTGCTGGGAAAGGGTATTAAAGTTCAAAAGATTGAAATTATGTGAGGAAAGTACCACCTAATAAGGAGATGATAGTTTCCTCCAAAGGGATGATCCCATTTGATAGTGGGAATGAGTTCATCAAAAGGACCATCAAAGATAGGTAACAATACTCCACCAAATCTTCCCTTTGAAAAGCCATACACTATAAGGATTGATAGCTTCGATGTCTGCCTATTATCTTCTTCCCAAATTTCAACAGTTTAAAGGAAAATAAAATTCTAAGAAACATATTGCACACTTTTTAGAGATATGGAATAATGATGGGACCTATGGAGATTATCTTGTCAACCAATTCACCCGTTCTCTAAAGGGAAATACCTTTTATTGGTACACAAATCTTGAGCCTAATTCGATCGATAGTTGGGAGCACCTAGAGCATGAGTTTCTTAATCACTTCTATAGAACAAGACACACACTAAGCATGGTAGAACTTAGAAATATTCATCAAATAAAGAATGAATCGGTTATTAACATTATGAATCGATGGAGAAATGTGAACCTAAATTGAAAATATAGACTTAGAGAAACTTTTATAATATAAATATGTGTCCAAGGAATACAGCACGGGCTTTTCTATATGTTACAAGGAATTAAATCAAAGTTCTTTGAAGATTTAGCTGCTCAAGCTCACGACATGGAGTTGAGCATGTCTTCAGATGGAAAAGATGTGATGTTTGTCCATGATCCTTGCAAAGGAAAGCACAAATAGGAACCCAAGTGATGGAGCAACTTTGTTCCTACAAATAAAATAAAGAATCCATGAACGTCAATGTGTCTCCTGTGAAATTTACTACGAAACAAAGTACGAAGTGAAGTGAGAAGTTGAATTTTCAAGAGTGTCTACACTGAAAGTTGACCTTGAGGGATATGCAAAAAAGAAAATACCCCTTCATGGATAATGATGTTCCTGCAATTTTTAATGAATTTCTTAAGCTAAAAATCATTTAGTTGCCAGATATGAAGTGACCAGATGAAGTTGGAAAACCTAACCACCCAAACTCTTGCAAGTATCATAGGAGTTTGGGCCACCCTCTTGAGAACTGTTTTTCTTTAAGGATAGACTTACGCAATTATCTGACAAAAATAATATTTTCCTTGATGATAAGAAGTCAAGGTCTATCCAAATCTCTATCATATTTTGGTCGCTTGATCCTGTCCAACTATGTATCTCTCAAGAGCCATTGGAGCAGGACAAATCCCAAGTTGATGGAGACACTGATTAAAGTTGGATTTTTGTGACTAAGCGGAGATGCAATAAGGCAAGTATATGAAAAGGATCATACGAGCAACCAATAAGGAAAAGGATGGTGAGGAGACTAAAGAAGAAGAAATCAGTCAATCTTTCAAAACAGGCAAGGTAGATGTGCATCACCACCAGAAACCAAAACATCTTGTGACTTAGGGAATTCTCACCAAGTTGGTTCTACACAAAGTCTACTCAACAAAAAGTTGATGCCTCATGTTTCAATGCTGGCAAAGAAGAAATAATGAGTAAAATCTCACCAAAGGTACCTTTTGCTGACAAAGAAGAAGCAATGAGTAAAATCTCACCAAAGGTGTATCCTTCATCTTCTGAAATCCTATTGAACCTCTTTCTAAGAAGTACACACATGTGATACAAAAATAACTTATAAATGTTATTTTGTTTGCTGAAACATTACAAAAATGTCCTTTCTATATGGTAGGTCATGTGCTGGAGAAGAAGATAAAAATTATCTTGAATAGATGAAGGATCTGTAGTTAACATTCTACCTATGCACACATTCAAGGAACTTGGCATCACGATTGAAAAACATAGTGAAATTCATTTGTTGATACAAGGATTAAATCAAGGAGATCAGAGGTCCATAAGATCTATCAAGATAGATATATACATGAAAGATTTGAGATCAACCGCATGGATGCATGTGATTGATGCAAAGAATTCATACAGCATATTGTTGACATTCCTCGTGTACTTGAGAACAAAATGTCTCATCTTCTTACTATTAAAGTTTTAAGTATGTTAATGACGTAATTGAAGGAAAATAGTTGTTGATGAAAATTCTTTTAATTGAAGTTTAGTCACACTTCACCGATATAAAATATATTTTAAGAGTTACGTTATCAATGAGAAAAACATGAAAACGTCAAATCAATCAATTATTACAAGCTTAGAAGTAAAAGAGATGATGTGGCTATTGGAAAAGCCAAGGTTGACATTAAAGAGCCTTGCTCAATTCTTAATTAAGCAAAGATCATGTCCTCGAAAAAAATGACAGCTTATGTACTCCACTATATTTCGGAGGTGAAGAAATAGGAAGGTAAATCATCTCACATCCAAGGAAATGTACTAAGAGGGATAATCTGTCCTATAAATATGATTGATGCATAAACTTTTCTTCAAAGCTACCAAAAAAGTTGATCACGCAAAATCCACTACAAGAAGTTACACTCCCTACAAATGCACAAGAGAAGGCTTTAATCCAATGCTAACTAAAAGGTGGAAACAACCCTAATGAACCATCAAAGTTTGGAAAATTACCATAAGAAGATACCACTGTTAAGTGTGGGAAGACTTAGGCTATAATCGACCGCTAGTTATTCCCATATTGATGAGAATATGTGTCTGGTGCTTTCAAAAAAAGGCCTTCTATCTTTGATTGACTACAAGAACTTTTGTATCTTATAAGTTATGTCTATTTTAAAAAAGAAAAACAACAACCATAAATTTTTTTATCCAAGGGTGATAACACCTTCTTTACCTATGGTCTAGAAATTTTTTAAAAGTTTGATACTTTGTAGAATGAGATAAACATGGGTGGAACTTGTGGTTTATGTAAAGAGTTGCTAAATTAAAAGATTCATATGTGGTTTACACTAAGGAGCACGAGGAAGATGAAGAAAGTGTATGCATATCATATTACGACTTAGGTGATATTGCTTGGTGTTATCATATATCTGTCAGTTATAATGATTGTCAAGAAGAAGAATATGGTGTAGATACTCCTGAAGAACTTGAAGAAAAAGTGAAGACCATAATAGATCCCTTAAAAGGAAGTTAGCCTTGGCACTCGAAGACCCAAGGCCAATTTATCTAAATACCTCTCTAGAATTTGATGAAGAAATTTCTAATATGAATATACTCAGAGAATATAGAGAAGTATTACCTTGGAGTTATAAATAAATGTTTGTCTTGAATGGTAAACTAGCACTCTATCAGTCAGTCAAGAATGGTGTTCATCCCGTTTAGCAGACCCAGAGATATTTTCAGCCAGATTTGGTTCCATTGATTGGGAATGAAGTTAACAAATTCTCATTGAAGTATGCTTAATATGTGAAGTAAAATACTCTATATGGATTTCAAGTATTGTTCATTAGAGGAAGATGACCAAATTCAAGGTTATGTTGACTTTCGATATCTCAACATGAATTCCATAAAGTAGAGCTTCCGCTTTCTAATTCAGAGATGATGATTGATTCTACCAGTAGTTATAAGGCTATATCATTCATGGATTGTTTGTCCTCCTATAACCAAATTTGTATGGTAAAAATGGTTGAAAACCTCAATCCATTATGCCTGCCTGAAGATTTATCACTACAAGGTGATGCCTTTCAGTTTGAAGAATGATGGTGCCATATATCAAAGGGATATGCAAAATATATTTGATGACCTGCTCCATAAAAAGGTTGAATGCTATGTTGATGTCTTAGTAATGAAGTTGAGAAAGAGGAACGATTATTTGAAAGACTAAAGAATTGTGTTTGAGTTTCTCCAAAGATATCATCTGAGGATGAATCCACTAAAATATGCCTTTGGAGTTACTTCTAGAAACTTTATTGACTTCATTATGTGACATCGAGGAATGGAGATTAAACAAGCCAATGTTGATGCAATTTTGAAGATACGCGAGATTTGAAACTCATGAGTTAAAAAGTCTTGAAGAAAAACTAGCCTACTTGAGGAGGTTCATCTTGAATCTTGTCACGACCCGAGAGTACCCCCTAGTCGTAACATGGCGTATTCGACCCTGAAGGGGTCTTATACAAGCCACATAGTCATTCATTGCATTCAATAATGAAAATAGTGCGGAATAAAAACTTATTTACATCCACACATTTAAA
>JAJONZ010045699.1:0-14402 GCA_029582445.1 Solanum paucissectum
AAATTTGTGGTACACTCACCACCAGTAGAACACCTTCATCACGTTCTTCTCCCTCAAAACATTTTCCACACTCCGCATTGGGTACCACTTCGTCCGCAGAAATTTCACCTTCCAAGGTCTCAATTTCATGAATTTATTGTTCATTAGAGCTGGGATCAGGATAAAATGCATTAACATACCTCTCCGATAGTTTACTTTGGAGATGTTCATTGAATAATTGAACTGCGATACTTTCAATATCTGTACCTGCTTCACTTGCCATTTCAATTGGAGTGTCTGATTGTGTCTCAACGAATATTGTGGGGCAGCAACTAGTTAACATTTCGTCGAACACCTTGTGCGCATCAGTTTTGGTTGGGTATTCAGATTGCTCGTCATAGTTCTGCCAGTGATTGGGCAAACGGCCTTTCATTGATTTGAGATTTCGTTTACGAAAGAGAATCAACACTTTCGCAGTAAAGTGTTTCCAATCTACCAATTGTTTGTTCTGGAAAAGCCATTGGTACCACGCCATAGCTGCTCCGTCAAGATAGGACGAGGCGAAAGACAACTTATGGTTTTCTCCAATTTCATAGAAGTCGAAGTAGCGTTCAGCCTGAGAAATCCATAGCTCTGGATTCTCGCCAGAAAATCGTTGAATTTCCATTGGACTAGGTTTATTTGTTGCAATCAACTGTTGTAACATTAAACGAATTTCTGCGAGTTCCTTCGACCACGAATCTTTATTTGTTCGAGATATTTGGTCCTCCATTGAAGACCTCTGAATGAAAGCACCAATGTAACAAACCCGATTTCCAATACAAACACTGATAATTATAGTTATCTCTGAATACAAATTACAGTGGATAATACACACACCAAAGTAATAACACACTAATTACGGATAGCTTAACATAGAAGAAGGTAACTAGAAGGGGATGAGATACTAGACCATAGAGAGGAGATGAGAGAATCAGAAAGCCAAAGCTTCACATAATTTTTGCATAACCCTTCTTTCTAATCCCTAGACCTTTTTAACAATAGCTAATTGGGCCTAGATCCCAAATAAAACTCTCCAACATTTTACTCGGCCCAATAATATCAACTGAATCAGTCTTATTTACCACGTCTAGCCCATATAGCCTTACAGAGTTATCTTGATTCACCAAACCAAACCAAATTTATTTTGGATCGGATTGGCTACAAAACTAAAAATTGAAAATCCAAACCGAATAGTGTAAAACCAAATCAAAAAACCGAATGCACGCCCCTACGGCCTAATTCCATCAATTCTGTGACTTAATGTAGCAAGGTTGTTTGCTGGCCTGTTAGCTTTCCTGAAGCAATGATTGATGTTGAAGTTGTGGTTTTCGGTCATCTTCGGGATCTCCTCAATTTGCTTGAGAATCTTTCATGATGGTTTCCATTCCCTTTTGATGCATTTTGCTAAAACCATTGAGTTTGTCTCTCCTATAGCCATGTCAAAATCAGTTCTAATACACCATTTTAGTCCAAAAGGCATGGCTTCATCTTCAGTTGTGTTTCTAGTTCCATCCCCTAAAGAAATAGAGTAAGCAAAAATAAAGTTCCCTTTGTGATCTCTAATTACGCCTCCTCTTCCACAAGGTCCATTAAGAAACTACCATCGCTGTTGAGCTAGACCTTAAAAGTAGATGGTTTGATTCATACTACAGAAGTGATTGTGGTATGTTGGATAGTGGCATCACAAGTTTGGCATAGGCTTCTCCATGTGTTACTAATTCTAGCCTTGCAGAAATGCTTCCTTCCTACCTGTAAAATAAAATTAATGATGTTTGGACTAGTTCTAACTTCTATATATTGAGGGTCTGAGCCACTCAAATTTGTTACTTCCATATCTCCGAACAAATGATAGAAGGGAGATTCCTGATAATGTAGATGGTGATGAGGTTTTTGGACTTGTGGTTCCATCAACTAAGAATCATCATCTTAATGTTGTTGTGTCCATACCCAATGCCCAAAGGTCCAACAAACTTCATCTAGATCATTTTGGAATGGTCACTTAAGTAGAAGAGATGATTGAAATCTTCCAGCTCAGTGATAATGGACGTGTTGTTGCAACTGTAGCATTGAGGAGTCAATTGGATGCCTAGTCTAGCTACTCTATAATCTGTTGACAGCTTGTTATCAAGGGCCCTCCTGGTAAGAAACGACATCTTGAAAGCAACATCTTTGGTCCAAAGATTATTGCAAATTATGTTTCCTCTCTTTTTTATCGTATGAACTTCCAAGTTGAGTTGATAGTGAAGTCACCTGAATGAGAGAGACTCCAGATAGCCTTGTCTTCAATGTTTTCATTGGTAGTCCATGTTCATGGAGATTATTTTCTTTTTTATGTCTTTCGTCGGCTCAGTATAGTGAGACTATTTCAGTTTTAGTTATTCTGGATCAAGAACTTCTTTAATTTGATGTTTGGAAGAACTTCATCGAAATGATTAATCTTGTAAAGAGGACCTAGTTTGCTCCAATTATCATACCAAAAGGAGATCTCTCCTTTCCCTGTGTTCTCAAAATATTGGATTCCCTCTTTGATATCGCATATGGCTTTCCAAGCTTGAGAGTCGCCTTTGTTCCAAGTGGTGGTGATAGGGTGATCTCTATCACAATATTTAGACCGCAAAAAAGAGCTTCATAGGGAATTAGTGGTCTTAAGAGCCCACCATTGTTTAGCTTGGAATGCTCTACAAGTATCATTGACATTTCTGAAATTAGCTCCCCATTCTATGTAAGGATAACATAGGTTCTTCTGAGCAATCCAGTGGTGTTCGCCACCAAGTTCATGTCCAGATCAAAAGAATCTAGCCACAAACTTTTCTATAAAATAAATAGTTCATTTAGAAGGGTTGACAGCCGCTAGAAGCTGAATAGGTAGTGCTAAAAGCACATGACAAATAAGAACAACTCTTCCACCTGTTGAGAGAACCTTAGTGTGAAGAAAAACTCTTCCTTTTTTCTTGTTTATTTTCCCATGATTGACCATTTGTTATGATGATGGCCAATCATGGTAAATTTATTGAAATCGTTGTTAAAACGGTTGAAAGATGTTATGTGAAGAGAGAACAATTGGTATAGTATTGCACCTTTGCAATATTATTTATCACCATTAGTAAAAAAATTGTAACGTTCTATTAACTGTTTTAGTCAGGGCGATGTTCAATTCTTAATTTTGGAAGGAAGAAAATTAACATTGCAATGTATTTTATCACCATTTTTAGAAGATTGACATAGTGGCCCCAGTATTTGATAAATACTCCACTCTGGAGACTAAAGGTTCTAAAAGTGTCCATTATATGCTTAGTTTTTCTCTCTACCATTCCATTATGTTGAATAGTAACATGAACTTTGATGCACTATACCAAGAGAAGGAAATAAAGTGCTACATTTCAGATTAAATAACTATGTGCCATTATCAAATCTACAAAATATTGTTTCTTGTCATAGGTGGGTGTCTTATAGGGCTCCCATACATCTACATGTATTAGCCGGAAGCAATGATCTGACTTGTTGTGACTATTAGGAAAGGCTAATCTACTTTGATTTGTTATTTGACAAGTATGACATTAATCATGTTTTCTAGCATCTATATGATCTTTGAGAGCTGAGATATGTTGCATAGCCTTGAAAGAAGGATGCCCAAGCTTGATGTTTCAGAAGTCAGTTCGGGTGATATAGTTTTTGTTGTTGCACCAACTACTACATTTATTTCATCTTTCAATAAATATAAATCATTGTTTTCTCTACCAATCTCAATCTCCATGCCACTGTAAAGACCATGCAATATACTAAGTTAGTGAAAAAAAACTAACACTGCAAGATAGATCCTTAGTGAGTTTTGCAATTGAGAGTAGGTTCAACTTGAAGTCAGGATATGTAAAACATTATCTCCCAAAATAGTGGAACTGCTAGTGCTCATTATTCCTGCTTTCTTCCCTGTTTGCATCTGCAAAGTACTTGACCCCTTCAATTATTTCAGATCATGCAATATGCTTTTACATGAGGTACTATGATGAATTGCTCCTGGTTCAATGATCTATTCATATGCATAGGGTTTGATTATTAGAGAAACATTACTTGCCAAGTTGGCTTTGCATTCCTTTGGTCCTTTAATTTGTTGTACAATAGATTTATGACCTGATCTAGCTTATCATACTAAACTTAATGTGATCATGTTCTTGTTTTTCAGTTGTTGCATTCTTAGCATAAGACTTGAAGTTTCTTGTCTCTGTATGATTAGAATTTCTTGGTCTAGAGTTACCCATCCCATCCTGATAAGAACATGTTTGGTTAGATATTGTTTATGTAGACTTCCTCTTGAAGTTCGGGGGATACCCAATTAGCCTGTAACAATCAATAGTTAGATGATTTTTATATCCACAAATCTCACATAGAGTCCCTAGTATTGTTTTTTTCTCGTTGTAGCTTTGTCCTCTTCCAACCAACATTGAGTGTGGTTCCCTGTTTGAATCAACCACACCTAAAACTTCTAACTTTCCTCTTGCACTACAATGGAGTATGCATTGGTGCTTGTGTTTTAAGAAGTATATCACTCCTCACATAACTAAAGGTCTCATTTAATTCTATTAAGAACATCAATAGCCTCTGTTGATTCAGATGATTTATGTAGGAATTAGCTTCAACACATTCACATGAAGGAAAATGTACTAGCACATCGCAGAGCCGTCATAGTCTGTTTTAACTCCTCCGCAAGGAAGGAACGAGTCGCTTCCCCCTTTCCTTCACCACCAGCTGGAGCACAGTCTTCGCCGGTCTGACTATTGAAAGTGGAAGTTCAAGCTTTGAAGCTCATTTTCCAGCATTCCTTTCAATTCTTTCAACCGATTTGGCAACTTTCAGCTATACAAAGTTAGGTGATTTACCGGGTCGGCATTCATCTTGATTTCGGCGCGTCTTATGGGGGGCCGTCAAGCACATACGGCAAGGACCAAGGGAGATCTCGTTGTTGCAGAGCTAAGGGGGCTTCAATCCTTACTCTTTATCCCCATCTTCGCCCAGGCTTAACGGGGCCTTACTTATTCAGGGGGGAGAGTGGAGCCTCGAAAAGCACTGTTGAGAGGAAGATCCTTGGCCCCTCTTCATTCTCTACAGGGTTCCAAACCTTTCTTCAACATAGGTGACTCTGACAACACCACCACCTCCACAAATACCATCTCTACAGCGACCATCCCATAAGTCTCTCATTTTAGAATAGTTGTCAGTGATATAAATGTTACCTTGCTTCAAGTTTGCAACTTCTGTGCAGATATAGTTGATAAACATTGGTGAGATTTGATTTGTAAATATATCTCTTTGAAATCTTCTCAAACTCGTCTAGCATTTGATGTGTACATGATTGTAGTCAACAAATTAGGGGTTATTGTGCTTCTTATCCATGACAGGACTACTGCATTGCATCTTTCTCATTGAGCAACTAATTTTCCTCCTTTGTATGTGTTTTTCAAGCAGGTTTCATCTACGAAATCTAGCTTATTTTTCACCAACAATGCTAGTCTCATCGATCGACTCCAGATTCTATAATTTTCTTGTCCTGTGAATTTGATCATATGTAAAGCCACACCAATATAGTGGATGATGGTGCTCGAGGGTAGCAATTATTGATTCCGCCATTGATGGATCCTAGAACGAGTTGTGAAGATGCTGCTTTGTGGAAGACGATCTAAACCAGAGATCGTTGCTCTGAAATCTGATACCATAATAAATTGTGAATGCAAGTTTATTCAATAGAATTCAGAAATCTAGACCATCGATTTGGACAAGTAAACTACAAGTATGGAGAAGAAATGGATAAGAAGATGACTCTCATACATCTCAAAGTAAGTCAGAACTATGACTTTATATAGAGTGATCACACACCTTACATGTGCTAACTCTAACCAACCCAATGTAGAATTAACCGACAACAAAGCAATCCTAACAACCTGATTATGAGTTGTATATTCACTAAATAACTAACTAATTGTCTCATTAACTCCAATTCTTCTACTATAAGTAATCATCTTCTCTTAGAGTGTTTTCTTTAAAATCTTGAAATTCGTTTTCTTTCAAATTTTCAATTCAGTTCCAAAAAGTCTTTGCTAATTTTTATATTTCTCCATTAGTGTGTGTATTCTGGTTTCTTCTCTTTGTTTAATAGAAAATTCACCATTTAAGAGTTTTAAAGCTCAAATGTTAAAATTAAATGTATTACAATCGTGAATCATTTCGAGTGAATGATATATTAGAAGATTTGAAATATCGAGATAAACTCATATCTACCTTTTAAATTGCTTAGATATAATTTTTAGTAGGTCAAGATTCAAAGATATCAGTCATTAAAGCTTCTTCAAACATATATGGTATACACTATTTATACAATAGTGATACAATACATATACATGATATACACTATTTATACAATATCTATACATTATATATGTTACATATTGTTTAAAATATGTTGCATGTACATAGAGGTAAGTATCCATTACTTCTTTATAATAAATGCAACTTGTGTTTCAAATTTAAGCTTATTAGAAGTAGATTTGAATGTTATAAGAACAAAAAACCCTTTTTGGCATAACAAGTTCAAGTGAATTTTCAATTTCAGACATTTATGTCTGAATTGTTTTAAAAAGCAGGTAAGGTAGTAATTTAAAAAAAAAACTAAAAAACGGGCATAAATTAAATGACGATTCCAAAAACGGGTATTTGTGCACTTCACCCAAGTTGGGTCCCTAGCCCCTATTCAACTAAAGCTTCTTCCCCGCGATGAGCCATGTCCGGGCTTTGACAGGTATGGCAATATACTAAGGGGTGATGAATGATGATCATCAGAACTACAGTGGCTGCACTCTGCAGTTAAGCAAAATAGTAATAACAAATTGCATAGTCAAGATTTTTTAATCCTCTTCCATATTTACATATACAAGAAACAAGAAAGAAATGAAGCAGAGACCAAACTTTACAACACTCAATTTATTCAATCATATCAAGAAGCTACCTGAGCACACTTGAGGGAAATATTTTAGAAGGAAAACAATGTTTCCCAATTGCTTTTCTCTTGCAGATTGAGAGAATTTAGATGTTCTCAACAATAACACTGAACATTCTTTCAGTACAAAGGTAAATTCTCAGTCCTTCCTAAGAGTATACATGTAGTTATTGGTTACTGAAGCACCAAACAAAAACGAGCGTCCCAGGGTTGGAGAAAGGATGTTAAGAGTCTTGATATATATAGCCTTTCATAAATCAATGGTGAATGCTTTCCTTGGATGCGCGTGTAGTGAAGTGCTGCAGGCTGATCTTCAACATAGTCATATCTCTCCCTTCCTGTTCCGCACCACCCAAAATGAAATAATAAAATCCTACATACCAATTGAGAGGAGAAAATAAAGAAAAAAAATGAAAGATCGACTTCCAAGTATTGAGGAGAGACCACAAGCTCCAACAAGGCATCCACAACTGACTTTGTACTTTAGTCTGGAAGTTTCTAGGTTTATTCTTCACCATTCCAGATCTACGATGGAGACACAACATTCAACCAAAAATGGGACAAGCTCAAAGGATCACAGATGATGAATGAGAACAATATTGCATCTAAGAAATTTGCAACATCTCCAACCCACAGGGCACTGCACATATAACTTTAGCTCAATTAATATAGAAGAGAGAAATCTCAGTACTCTAGACATCAACTGTAAGTAAAGGCCAAAGATGAAGTGAGAAATCAAAGACAAGAAGCAAGTGCCGGTGATAAGAGAACTGTAGCAAAGCGAGTAATAATTAGTCTTTTAAGGGTGATTATACTCAACTTGCTTAAGAGAAACAACAGGTCAGTGCATAATATGTCAGTGAACCAGAATTCAGTTTTTCAGTTAGGGAGGGCAATTCTAACACATTTTTGTGTAACCCACCCAACCCTTCAAGTTTAAACGGGTTCGATCAGTAACTGAAGACCATACAGATCAAAATGGGTTGAACCCAAACTGACCAATCAAAATATTAGGTTAGAATGAGTTAAAAACTTAGAACTATGTAACCCAACAGTCGAAAGTCTGTCCAACCCAACGGCTTAAAATTCTGTAAGACGACGGGTTATAAGGAAATTTCCTGCTGGAACCAGAAATGAAAAACTGTGTTTTGGCACCGTTATTATTAAGAATTTACTTTAGTATCTTTCAAATACTTTTTTAATATAAAATGACTATCAGGTCCTACTTTTGGATCTAAGCTACATCTTTTTTTGATCTTCAATCTCAACCAAATAAAATTTCTTTTTCTTTTTAATCAGAAAAACAATATTTAGGGGCAATATAAATATTTAGGATAAGACAGTAGTAAATTTGGATTTGCTCCAGTTAATATCATCATTAATTAACACGGATCTAGTCAAATTCTTCTATTCCTTAAAAGGAGGTAGTTCCGGAGAGGAGCACAATAGCATGAAAGCGAGTGCTCTCGGCACACAATAGCAAGGCAGTAATTGTGAACTGAGAGTGTTTTCCAATGGCCCGCCACCGACATCCGTCGCATACACATACACCCAAAATAGTAACACCTGATACAGGTGAAGCTCAGCAGCTCGCACCTATCACTTTTGGGAGTTTCCTACCTCTGAAATTTCATACTATTATGGAGGAGAATGATGACAGCAGCGCGGAAGATGTAATTCACTTGGAGAATGCAACTGGGAAGTATACTCCGAAGAGGCGACTACAGTTCTCTGATGTTGGTACATCTATGCGTCCTACCCCAGCCGTTCCAGAACCTGTGAGGGGCAATCGCAGCAATGGTAAGACCTTGAACTTTATACCCCCTGTGATTAAGGAGGGTATTCTTACAGTTCAAATTGATGAGGAGGATATTTGCTTGCAAGTTCAAGAGTGGGAAACAGCTTTAATAGGCTATGTAATTGGGCATAATCCGTATGAACTGCAAATGACAGAGTATGTCAAGAAGGTGTGGGGTTTTGTTGAACTACCCCAGGTGCTTTACCATGACGATGGGTACTATGTGTTTAAATTTCATACCATTGCTGACAAGGAGAAAGTGATGCAAGCAGGGCCTTACTTCTATGGTAACAAACCTATGATTTTGAGAAATTGGCAATTGGATTTTGAGTTCAATGCTGATATGTTCAGTCCAATTCCAATTTGGGTTAAATTCCCCAGATTACCTGTGGGATATTGGTCTGTTAAGGCATTGAGCAAAGTTGCTAGTGCAATTGGGGTTCCACTGTATACAGATGGATTTACTGCTAAGGCTGAGAAGATCTCCTATGCTAGGGTTCTGATTGAGGTGGATATTATGAAGACTTTGCCGGATGCTATTGTTGTTGAAACTCCCTCTGGGCCTTGGAACCAATCTATTGAGTATGAATGGAGACCGAAATTCTGCAATCATTGTCTCAAGTTGGGGCACATGGATGCTGAGTGTTGGTACAAACACTCCCCTAGTGAGGGTGGAGGGGAGACTGAACTGGTAGGGGCAGAAAAGGACCATGGTAAGGGTTGGAGGAAAGAGGGTAGAAGAAGGATGGTAACTAAATGGATGCCTATTCATTATCATAGTAATGTTAAGGATAACACTGCTATCAGAGGATCAAATGCTGAGGTGTTACAAACACCACTTGAACCTGATCCTGGACAAAGAAGTGGGAAGCAACATGTTGAGGAAACCTCACTCATGCAGAATATAAATAATGTGCTGGATGCTCAGATGCATGAAAGGAGGAAGAGTGCTGGCAACTATATGCCATCCCTTCCTACATGATCATCTCTACTTGGAACATAAGAGGCCTTAACCAAGGCCACAAACAGAAGGAGCTCAAACTCTTTCTGAATAAACATAGAGTAGAGATTTTTGGATGTCTTGAAACAAAGGTAAGGAACATAGAGCACCTGCGATAAGAAGAAAACTAGCTCAAGGATGGTTGACTGCACATAATTATAATGGTGATGCCAATGGTATGATCCTTGAGGTGCATGAGCAATATATGCACTGTCTGGTTGAAGATCCTGGGGTGAAGATTAGTTTATATGTTACCTGTGTTTATGCAAGGAATGAGGTACAGAACAGCAACTTCCTTGGGTCCTATGTGGAGACTTTAACAGTGTCTTGGGCTAAGATGGGTTGGGGTCTCTTGTCACACAGCAGGAGGTTCAGAGACTATCCACCTATCCCTTATGAATTACATAGGTTTCTTGTTTGCTTTGGAATAGCTAAGTGAAACTAGTTTAGTTGAATGTAGGAGTAGCTTGTCTAGGCTGCTGATGCTATACTTGTACGTTGGATGGTTATGAATTAAAGCTATACTATTTACCAAAGAAAAAAAATCCTTATATTCCTTGTTTTAACTATATATAAAGGAGAAGGAATATAAGAAAGCTCAGTAGCAATTAAGAAAAAATAATGATATGATACATTTAAGTTCGAAGTTTATTCATAGATCTTCTATTGTTCCAAAAATGACAAAATGACAATTACACCATTCATAAAATATACTTGGTACATGAATCAACTTAAAGCTAGATATTACAAAGTTACAGAAATCTAGTTTTGAAAGGTTTGAACTCCTAGTAAATAGTTTCTTGAAAAATAATGTTATTTGAAAACTAAAAACACGAGCCACTGCTGAATAATATTTTCCAAAAAACTTTTGTAATGTAGAAAGTTAAAGGAATGGAATTAAAAAGTTAAAAGATTTACTTGCAAAAGAATGAGAACAACAGATACTTGGGTTTGCTTTTCTAATCTCACAACATCTCTATTTATAAGGAGGGAAACCTTTATATTACATTGGGCAGGTTGGGTTGTTATTTTACACATCTTAACCCAACCCATATGGCATATTGACCCAATAAAACTTTGGGTGGATTGGGATATGACCAGTCCGAAATTAACCCAACCGACCCATTTACCACCCTTAATTTTTTCTCTGGCACTATCTATGGCTCTGGAAGCCAAGAAGCTTTAGCACAAGGAAATAAAGCAAATATGTCAGAATGGAACAGCACTGACAGTCTTCTTTATCAGGAATTCTAGTCAGTTCTTTCAGACAAAAGCAGGAATATCCTTTCTTCTTGCTTCCTTCTGAGTTAAATACTCTGCGCTGGCAATAATACACTTTGATGGGTATTCATATTTGATGGCAAGTTACTCTCAAAAGAAGGCCTACTACTTGCACAGGATAGGGTAATTAATAATTGTCTTCAAGATTTACTTACAATTCTTTTAATGATCAATCGGCATCTTCATCATTATAAATCATGAGCTTGACCCCACATTACCTGAAATGCAGCAATAAAAGCTCTTATTTAGTGTGACAGCAGATAAAAGAGTTATGTTAAGAACACAAGTGTTACTCCAGAAAACAAACACTATCGAAGTCTAACCTTAGGTAAAGATATATCCATCAAAATGCTTGACCAACAGTAATTAATTCACCATAGTCCTAATAGACCATAGCACATGGTATGTTAGCCACCAAAAAGCATAAGGCAAATGAGATAAAGTTGAATACTACATTTAGATATAGAATTGAATAAAAATAGTTATAGCTTTCTATATTTGTGAAATCATAGGATTATGAGACTATTCTATAGATATATGTTCACAAGACCCATAACCAAAATGTCCCTTTGAAAGTTTTATTTACCTTGATGAACTACTTGTATCCTACTTCTAACATCAGATGGCGATAGCTGCGCCCACGTATGACTCGCTGCCAAAGATACTGGAGTGAAGTCTTTGACTGCAGTTGGATTCTCTCTTGAACAAGCCTGTAGCACAACGGAAAGAGTAAACACATGTGGATGCTTCTTACTTGTTCTAAAACCAGGGTGAATGACAATGCACATCCTACCATCTAACAAGGCACCTCTGAATACCCTGAGAAAGAGGACGAAGGAATGATGGATCCCGTTGTGAATACAGTAGACCAACCTAAAAAAGAGGTAAACAAAAAATTTTAAGTGTAACAGGAGGAGTGTCAATTTGTTAGTTCTTCCAATATCTTTGTTTCCTATTTGGACATCACATCTTCTCTTCCGAACGGTGCCTCTTTTATATTCATAGAATCATAGCAAAGTGCAGCAAATATTATAGCAACCGCAGGAAGAAAATCAAATTCAGAACTAAAATGAGAACTGCATTAAAACACAGACAAATCTCAATAGAAAAGGTGTAATTGACATGAGTAGTACCTCTAATAATGCAATAGCAGATGGATCATCAAAAATTTCAAGACCACAATCAGCTAGGTAGTTCACCTGCAAGTTGGAGAAAAGAATAAAAAGCAAGGCAAAAAAAAATGACTAAGTATCTATGATGCTAATGGCTCTAAAATGGTAATCATATTTCATCAACAAAATTTAGGGGACACGTTTTGGAATGTCTTCTTTCTCAATTACAAAAGCAGAAAAACATGGCATCATAACTTTTGTTTTCCATTTTATCCTTTTACACAGTAATGTACCTAATAAGAAGCCACAATAAGGTCATTGTTTACATAAAGCATTACATAATGAGACAAGTGGACCATCACAAACAGCATGACTCATATATTTTGTTGTTTTATAATGGTCCTTGTGTATTCATACTTCTCGCACTTTTTGATAAATCAGACCAGAGAGTATTGCGAGGAGGCATCATTTACATGATTTCTAAGTGAAGACATAAATCAACAGAGTAGCATGTAAATAATAGCTCTACAATACTTGGACATAGGGAAAGAGAATGAAGCTCTTCACATTGCATAATGTTTTGCAATGCTTGTATAAAAACGGTCAAAGCTAGAACCAGCTTATTAGCTTAAAAACTAGAACAAGATAAAAGATACCCCAAATTCTGCATTCACAAGACACTGAACAAAATCCATAAGTTGAATTTTAGCCCATTGACGACACAATGTAGGATCATCAGAAGATGGAGGGTGTCTCCACGGAGCACCAAAACATAGCTTGTCCTTCAAAATTCTTCCATTTCGTGCATCAACCGCAAATTTCTGTAAAAGTGACAATGCTCTATCCATGGCAGGATTAACTACTGTTACCTAAAATACAGGTAAGAATAGCAGATGAGGGCTTGTACTTCATCAAAAAAAATTAAATATTTGGAAGTTCTCATATGTCGGACATGAAACATTTTCGGAATGGAAAAGTAGAATATTATACAATAACAAGAAGTCAACTCGATTTCATTTGCAGCTGCTTCACACCTACTGTGACTTGGATGTTGTCTTAATTATTTTATGATCCCCAATCCAGTGTTTTTTAGCATTTATTTTTCAGTGTATTGTTTTAAATTCTCTTAAGAATCCTAATTCATGTGGCATCCTTCCAAACTAAAGCACCAACACTACAGACACTTACTCACAAACTCGTGATATCTCAAGGATGCAATTTTTTTTAAAAACCCCTTAAATTTTTCTTCCAGGGACAGTCTTTATAATGTATCAGACTACATTCTGGATCAAACAAATCAAGATGCAAGGCACAACTCTCACTAGATTACGAAATATATAGCTCAAGGACTTTTAACCAAATGGAAAGAAGACATTTGAAATTGTAGTGGAGAGAAAATCAACCAAGTTTCCATGAGATAATTCAGCAAATCACTCATTCATCAATTGCATTCGCAGGTATCTTGCCTATTCCTAGTTGTAGAGTTGTGTAAATATTTTTATGGGAGAGAATACAAAAGCAATGAGCATGTAAATACAGAAGGTCCATTAAATAAAATAGCTTGTACAAAAGCTAACTGTGTGACTTTGTACATGAATACAACAAGAAATAGTGACTCGCATGCAAGCTCAAATGGTTGCAAAGTCCTATGGACCTATAACTTATAAGTGATAGAAACTGAAGCATGCCTAAATTTTTTATGAATGAACTCAAAGGAAGCATCGTGATCAAAATCAATAGATTTAAAAGAAACCCAAGATAAGAGGATTTTGAAAAGTTGGTTTTCCTTTTGTTTTTTTTTCTTTTACATCTGACTCACAAACTTCAGCTGATACACTTAATAGGGTAAAAGCTCGATAACTGAAAAGTTAAAAACCAAAAGCAATATAAATTGTAATTCATTCTGGAACTTACTTGAAGATATGCCAAGTACGCATCCACGATATCCTCAAATTTACTGCTCTTCTCACTCATGACCCTAGATTCCACAAAATATGGGAGTGTCTTAGAATGTGAGAATAATTTAGTCGAGGATGGAAACGCAATCTTTCATAGTTTCCACATATGGTAACAGGAAATGACAATCTTTTCCACATTTCTAAGTGGAGAATAAAAGACAATAATAGAGATTTTTTTTAAGAAACTTATCGGCTGACATGTGCACCAATTCGAAGTCGCCTATGGTTCCAGGAGGGCTTGCAGTGA